>VZTJ01001237.1:52913-138432 GCA_013397795.1 Orthonyx spaldingii
AAAAAAAGAGTATGTCTAGATGTGAATGTCTACCAACACATAAAGGGATGATATACGGAAGAAAAGGATCAATTATTCTCATTAGCTAAAAACAACAAAAGAGGATGTAGAAGGCTTAGCTGCAGGTGGCATATTTTAAGTTAAACATTTGGGCCAAACCAATATGTCTAAAAACTGATAAGCAGGGTAGGAAAGGGTTGTTGAAAGGCTGTGGTTTTGGCTTAACTTGACATTATTGAGAATAGTTTGCAAATAATTATACATTTTGGAATGAGATTGGCCAAGATGTTCCACTAAGCCTGCCTTTCACACAACTGCTTCACTGTTTGCAGTATAAACAGTTGCTTGAAGAGAGGAGATGGGTATTGAAGGGGAGGTTAATATTGGGAAAAGAAACAATGGCAGCACAAAGTAGAATCAGTATGGATATTTCAAAATTTACAGCAGTTCTGCTTAAGAGCAGATCTTTTCTTCTGAATCTGTATCAGATCAAATGTATAAAATAATAGAGAGGTCCAGTATTCACAAGGCACCCAAGTATAGTTTATCAGTCACAATATTAAAACGATAAACTGTTCTCAGCTTTCAAATCATTAAAAAACTGTATTACTAGGATCAGAAACTCTGCTAACATCAGAAGTACCTAATCAACACCAGGCTCCTTATCTTCACTTAATACAGTAAATTATCAGACAATTTGATGGTTCCCTTGCTGACAACGTTTTCAGCTGCTTGGTTTCCTTGTCAGGGGCACCCAGGTTAAAAATATTTTGCTTTTTTTTCCTTAACAAATGCTTTAAGTAAACTAGAAAGAATGAAGAATATGCTGATATTGAATTGCAGCTTCAAGCAACTGCTCTAGAAATTTCCTTTCATTTCCTTAGCTACATGAACCTTATATTAAGCGTAATTATATTTCTCTGCATTAGAAGATGCACATCAGTTGCTGTGGATGGATAAAAGTTTATATATGTTCTTCAGGATTTGCCTAGCTATAAAGGCTGGAATAATTGTCATCCAATTTCTAGCTCATATTGTTCAACCAGGCAACATAAAGAAGACTCTCAAACTGTAAAGGCAGTACTAAAATCATATAAACGCACATTACATGAGACAGAGAAAAAATCTTATGACTCTCCTACTGATTTTGTGTAGGGTACACCAGTGTTCCTGTCTGCTAGAAATGTCTTTGAAAAACCTATAAAAAACCGTTCAACTGTTGTTTGTAAAACTTGAAGCCTTAATTCAGACCTTAAACTGTTTTCTGCTGTTGTTTTCAATATGCCGATTATACTTCCCTGAGAAACTGGATGACACAGTGTTGCATGCCAGACAGGGAGACAGCCAGAAGGCAAACTATAATAGGGATCCAAAGTTTGCTAAATGAACCTTAGCAGTGGCGAGTTAGTTTCCTAAGTTCTTTTTCTCACTCTGGGATAAGGAAGGCAAATGAGGATAGCTACTCTAAAAGGAAGAACAGTATTGTGGATATCAGTATCACTCCAGTAAATAAATCTATATAATTACAGCAGAAAAGGACAACTTACCAATAGGAATTTATTGCACTTTAATGGTAAGGAAAAAGTCTTGATCTTAAGATGTCTGCTGTCCTCTATTTAGTTTTCTTCGTCCCTACCCTTGTTTTAAAGTCATCAGTACTGATACTGTAGTTGCATATGTAAAGAGAAAAACACAGGTTTGAGTAGTGACTCATGAAGATTCATTTTCCATTCAAGGTGCCTTACCAAAGAATGCATATTCAATTATTTCTGTTTGTATGCTGTATCACGCCTAACAGGTAGGCTGGATTTTCAAGACATTTGCAAATTGCTACATATGTATGTAGGCATATTTAAAGAAATATTTCAATGCAATAGATTTGTCACTAACAACAGCAACAAAGCAGTCAAAGTAATGTTATTTGGACATGGAATGGCTGAAACTGTTTCATACAGCTACCTTGCTTTTCTTCTTTTGTTGCTGTAATCATCATCTTTCTCCCCCTTTTTTGCTTTTCTACTCCTACAGCTTGCTTCTGCTATTCCATTTACCCAGTCACCTTCATATGAAAAAAGCCAAGTAGTGAACTTACACTGCACCTTCCCATTCCTTGGCCCTCAGACACACTTCCGCCACCTCCTCTCAGATCTTGCTTCAGTTATCTCCACAATGCTTCTCAAACAGGCCTTCCTTTGTTAGAAGCTCTGGAGATGGTTCATATAAAGAGCAAAATTACATGAAACAACCACCATGATATCTGTAAAGGTGACAAGTCTCTTGCACCATTATCTACGTTCAAGAAACAGCCTAGGAAAAGGCTGTTTGTGCCCTGATGAAACAGTGATTACAATCAGCATACAGTGATATACCATAATGACAAGATATATGGTGCCATTATTAAAGATGAATCAACACCCTTGTTTCCCCCCTGCCTCCAATTCCCAGCAAGGCTATTTCATCACCTCTGCCAAGAATGAAACTTCCCTAATTCAGTGTGTTGTCTCAGATTTATTCACCAGTTTGACAGTCATACACCTCTGACGATCCAAAAAAACCTGAAAATAGATAATCCCTAAATTGTTAAACTCCTTCTTAGTGAGGAAAACTGATTTTAAAGTGAGTACAAGAAATTTTCATCAAGAAAAGAGAAAATTAAGGAGCTGACTATATTTGTCTTCTCTGAGCTGCCATTGAAGCTCCCCCTGATAAATATGTTGTTTATAGATAATTAGTCATCTGACAGATACTTTTATAAGTAACCAGTAAACCAGTACTGTATGTAATTGCTCATCCATAATAGTTTGTTGTGTCTGGGGTGAGCCCAAACAGATGAAGCAAGGAGTAATCGTAAACTAAAAACAAAGGTATACTTCATCCTTATAATACTTAATACACATTTAGAAGACTTGATTTGCAATTAATCATGGCAATAATGAAAGTATAGTCACTAACAAAGTGACAGTAGGTGGAATGCACAGTAAATGTCTTGTTAGTGACATGTTTCTATATAGCATATAGAAAGAAGAAAAATACATACACATGCCAAACATGAAGCAGATCTACATTCAACACCTGTCGCTGTTGAACCGATAGCGGAGTGACGGGACACATGAATGGTGAGAGAATGCTGAATGATTTTATTTAATTGATAACAGATTTTATATACACGCGAGAGGGCTATTCGGAGTTGCTAACAATCATCCACCCCCTGGGAATGATTGGCCCAGGCGATTGACTGCCTGTTTCCAAAGCCACTCTCAGTAACATGGAACTTATCTTATATTTAGTAAACTTTAGTAGGAAAAAAGAAGAATTCCTGTGGGAAAGAATCTGTGCTGTCACAGCTGCCTGCTTCAGAAAAATGTTTTCTACATGTTAGCATAATGGAAAAACAAATACAGTGAGCAGAGTGAGGTTGCTGGTTTTCTCACAGACAGACTGATAATGTTATAGATATCCATCCATGTTCAGAAGGACAAATTTACAACCAAAGCATAAATGGCAGCATTTAAATTTAGATACAGTAGATATATCTGGCCGTAATCTTTTCTGAGAGGGAGTCACATATCAGTTTGATACATGTTGACTGCTACTGGAATGCAAAAGTCAGTGCACCAGAATCCCACCTTTTTCTTTAGAATTCCTTGACTGGGTATACTTAAGGAGTGCAGCAGCACTTCTCTATACAGAATTTCAGCTGTGTCAACCCTGAAGAGCTAAGGAGACCCAAATAAGTAGCTCCCTATCCTTTATCTAAGTATGAGAGCGACCCAGAATGCATTGCATTATTCTGTAAGATGTTCCAAGGATATTTTTATCTATCAGAAGTATACTACTTCAGTAACAAATCCAAACAGTTCTTCAGGCTTCAAGTTTCTCTCATTTTGTCTTTCTGCATCTTTAGAGAAAAGACACCACCAAATAGCATACATATTCTCATTTTAAAAACATCTGTGAAAAGCCCATTTTAGCCCTCCAAATATTTTTTGCAGCTTATTTTTCCAAATTCTGTCCAATTCTCAACAACTTTAGTGCACTGTAGTCCTAGATATATTTTAACAGGCTAACTGTGGGCTCTCTAGTGCTTCTTCCTACTCATACATTTGTTTATTATTTTTTTCTCCCCTTTTTGCCAAAACTGCAAAGAGAAGTTATTTGAGTGGTACTAGCTTGCGTAGATTGATGGTCTAACTGAGGTACACCTGGAAATTTATACAAAAGTGGCTTTAGACCTCTAAGGAATTGCAAGCCTTCCATTCTCAACAAGCCTTCTGTCTTCTCTGCACAAGACCATGCCCACAGATGAAGTTTAGCTTCATGGTTACAGCTCCAAAGAGTTACTTCTGGAATTAAGTTTCTTCCACAGAACCTCCCTGACACCAGCAAACAGCTTTTCTTTGTGACCACACAGGAGAAAAGACAAATGTCTTCACATGAGTTCAAACTCCAATCTGTTGGTAAATGGTTTGATACTGACTTAAAAGTCAGTTATGTTTTAATACAAACTACGATGAGTGTTATTGCACAACACTAACTCAGAAATACATTGGAACTAGCGTCAGTGAAAGCCTGGGTAAGACCATATGGCCTGTGGTGTGTGTATTTTATGTTTGCACAACTCTGAGCAGAGTTTGGTAGATGCTGGACAGGGTCCAGCACAGTGTAGTAAATTGCACCTCTTTGAAATAGTCACAGAATATTTTTTTATTTTCAAACATCACTTGATCAGGACCTTGTAGTTGTTTGGAAGGGAAGTTCCAGGTTTTTGGAGGTGAGAAATTCTTTCAGTACCTGCCCATATTTGCCTACATGCCATGTGGACCATGCTCTTGTGTGGTCTGGGTCATATTGCTAAATTACTTGTTAATGTTAGGAATATTGCTTGGATTTTGCCTAAAAAAATATCAAAATTAGTATTTTAACTACCCAAGAATGTTCAAGATACTGAGAAGTTATTATAACAAGGGAGAGAACATTACAGAAGGAAGTAAAGGTGTCATTCTATATTTCCTCCACAAAAACTTCTCAGAGGAAGAAGTATTTTGTTAATGGTTTCCATGAGACAGTACTGGAAGTACAGTAATGGATTCAGAACAGAGTCCAAATACCAGATTAAGCTTGAGGTCAGTATTTTAAAAAACAGATTTCTCAGGCAAAACTTCATTAACGACTACAGAACACAGGAAACTACAAAAGCTAACAACAATCTTTAACATGTACAGCAAAATACCCAAGCGCAGTGCAGACGAAATAAATACTGAGAACAGATGAATCAATATCGTGACCAGAAATCATTAACAGACAAAAATCCTTGCTAATACGCTCGGCTCAATCTGTTATTATCTCAAACCCTTCGAACCAGAGTGCCAAACAGGACTGTCATGGTTCCACCCCAGCCAGCAACTAAGCCCCACACAGCCGCTTGATCACTCCCCTGCCTCCGAAAGGATTGGAGGGGGATGGAAGGTGGGAAAGCAGAGAAGACATTTGGAAGAGTGAGAAGTGAGAAAACTCATGGTTTGAGATAACAGTGTCTCAATTGCAATGAAAAGGAAAATAAGACAAACCATGCAAGTAGACAATTGCTCACCACTAACATCCTAATGCCCAGTCAGTCCCTGAGCAGGGGTCCCCAGCTTACCTTCCCGCTTGTTTCAAATGCTGAATGACACTGTATGGTCTTGAATATCCCTTGGGTCAGCTGCCCCATCTGCTTCCCCTTCCCAATGTCTTGTGCACACCCAGTCTTCCCAAGGCTTGACTCTTGTTCAAGCACAGCTCAGCAATAACAAAAACTTTCCTTTATTATCAACCCTGTGTTCAGCACAAATCCAAAACACAGCCACATAGCAGCCACTCTGAAGAAAATTAACTATCTCCCAGCCAAAACCAGCACAATTTCGTATTCTGAATTTTTATGAAAATAACGAGAAGCGTCATCTTGAAAATGTCAAAGAATAATTTTTCATACACAATGTAAAAAGTATGTAATTAACATGCAGGTAACAGTTGGCACCAGACACAAAACGTAGAAAGTATGGGCAAATGGAGACCTTTTGGCCTTGCTTTTGTGTGTGTGTGTTTCTAGCAGTAATTAGAGATAATTTCTATATTTTACAGCAATATCATAAGCCACAGGATAATCTTAGCCAATTGGTCTGTAAGCAAATACAGAAGCAGAGAATCACAGAATGAGCTAGGTTGAAAAAAAATCTTTGTGATCATGGAGTCCAACCTAATACCATCTAACAGACCTTTTTAACTAGACTATGGCACTGAGTGCCATCCAGTCTTAAATACCTCCAGGGACAGTGACTCCACCACCTCCCTGGGCAGTGCATTCCAATGCCCAATCACCCTTTCTGTGAAGAAATTCCTCCTATGTCCAACCTAAACCTCTCCTGGTGCTTCTTAGGACTGTGACCTCTTGTCCTGTCACTGGTTGTCTGGGAGAAGAGACTGATGTCACCTGGCTACAGCCTCCTTTCAGGGAGTTGTAGAGAGTGGTAATTCTCCCCTGAGCCTTTCAGACTTTTGGAGGTACCTTGCTCAAATTAAATCATCATAATGCATTATGACACACTCTAGTGTTTCAACATGGTTAGTGAGGCAATCTGAAAGGTTTCACTTTATCCTCACTTATACCCATGGGTGTAAGTGTTTGATACATCAAAGACAACATGACCCGTATTCTTCCATAATGCTGTCAGGTGGCAGCAAAAGCAGATGAGAAATGTCTTCTAAAACTGAGAACCGGACTCAAGGATTCTTCGTTTCTTTCTCATGGTCACTTCGCACTTCTCAAGGAGATGGTTATCACAGCAGGACTACATCATATCCTTATACATTACTATTAAAATTCACCAAAATAAAAATCATAGTGGACTTAAAAAATGGGAAACACAGTCTAATACTACAACTATTGAGGACATGGCCTGACAGTTCATTAATTTCCCATAGACATGCATTAACTGTGTATCCTCAGCTTTGTTTCAATTTTGTTTCCTGATTCTATTGTCTGAATTGCAGAAGCACTGAGGTAAAATATGACACTAAAATGGGACACCACATGAATTATTGTATGTGGAGAACTCTGAAACTATACTGAAGTTGACCAAAACTGTTAACAAGTAAATTAAAATTTGTCTTATGGGTAAGACATGATAGATAAGTAAGTACCAAGGTGCAGGTCAAGCACTCTTCTAGAAAAAATATAACAAAGGAAAATATTAATTATTTTTTCACTAAAAGAATATACAATCCTTTCTCATCACAGGGGATTGCTGAGACAAAAGATGGCAGTGGCTTATATTCCCATAAAAGTGTACCATGTCACATACACGTATGGAGTAGGTTAAGGCTGTGCAGGCAGCCTCCATTTTAACTCCTCATAAATCTGCAACTGTTGACTTTGCAGCCTCTGGAATGTGCTTTTAACAGCCCAGCATGTGCGTGTGCGTGCAGGTTATTTACATTATCTATGAAGGGAGCATATATGATCTCATGCTCCAACATCACCATTGTACTTGCAGGAATTTACAAGCAGTGGAGAAATATGTAACATTTTATACAGAGGTGTTTGGAGCATTGCAGAGAATTCCTATGCATGCGAGCATATGGATTTCTGTATGCACACACACACACACACACACTGGTAGATGTTTATAAATCACAAGCCATTAAACTACACTTAATAAGATAATTAAATTGTATCAATAGTCAAGCTGCAGTTATTAGAAATAAAATTTAACAATTAAATGTTTTCATTTCTTGAATTATCCAGAATATCTGTCTTGATATACCACTAAAATCAGAGATCTCTGGTTTTGCCAGATACATAAGTGACAATCTTATCTTGTAAAAACCTGATTGTTGTTTTCTTAGAAAACATCCTTGAAATTGAAGTTGAATGCTCATAATGAATCACAAAATTTGATTTTATATCATCAGTCATCTAATTGTCATTTACCTGTTCAGTTCTCAGGCTGTTTTTAAAATGTCAAACAGCAATAATGAGCAGGACCGCTGCTTCAGGGCACTAGGCAAAGCAGTTAAAGGTCAGTTTAGATTATGATTGTTCCACAGTTTGCCATGTATTTGTACATACACACACACACACAAACTCAGTTTATAAAATTCATATTAGAATTTTAAGCAAGTCCTGAACTTCTTTAAGGAAGCCGTCAGAGACTGAAATAGGCATCTTTTTTCATAGGTAGGTTTGAATGACAAATATATAAATTCCTCCCATTTTAAATTATATTACAGAACACCACACTGTAAATGACAAAGCACAGAGTTTAATTTGAAGATCTCAGAAGTTCTGACAACCTATATTGATCTGAACAGAATGGTATTCTGGGGCATCTTTTGCACATTTGATATGTTTTTCCTGGCTGTACCCCTATGGAAATTGAGGGCTTTTTCCATGATGTCCTCACCAACCCAGTTTTATCTTTGCCCCATTTTGTCTCAGAGTAATTGAAAGTAGTCCACCTCTATAGCATCATTGTGTTTTTATTGTGGCAAAAACCAATATAAAAGTTTTGAGGCCATTCATTAATTTACAAGTAAACTAACTTCTAGAATACTAAAATAAAGCATAATTCTTCTCTTAATAAGTTATCCAAGAGAATCCATTTGCTCAGCTCGTCAAATGTGAAGTTCTTGTTTTGCATCTTCTGCAAGATATAGAACATATTTTCAGAAAGTGCTGTTTTCCACAGCTGATGTGCAAGTTCAGATGCAAAAAAAGAAAGCAAAGGTCCATGCTGTCATTGACATATATTGTTATTACTAATCATCCCAAGCTACAATAATATTTGGGTTGGGATAAAATATTTTCCAACATAATTGATATTTTGTACTCTAGTCTTATGATTTTTTTTCTAACCCAGGAAGAAACATTTTGTTTAACAGCTTCCATCTAAGATTCATAGAAAGACAATGCACAGATCCTGAAAATCAAAGCATTGCACCAATTTGACTGAAGCTTGGATGGTGTTGGAGGTGAAGTCTAGGCCTAACTTCAGACTCTTGTCTGTAGATTTTGGTTAATGTCCCTTTGTTCTCTTTGTGGTCAAAAGAGGAGAGAAAAAAGACTTTATTTCAAGGTTCATTTCACCGTGGATTTAATACCTCAAATAAAGATGGCTCATGGCATGGTATAGACTTTATTTTTTCCACTGATCCTACAAGGAGTTTTGGGCAACCAGTTGTACTCTAGAAATCTCAGCTGATATAAAAACTGTTTATTCAAGTAGGACAAATAAGTCAAAACACAGATACAGATATTTTGAGCAGGTTCTTTCCATCAATTAAAAATAAAATTAGAAAATAAACCAGCAGCAGTGGGAATACCAATGACAACGATCTTCCCATTTGAATCCCAGATACCTGATTATGTACTGAAAAAACCTCTCAAGTTAAGTATAAACATTACATAACCCTCATGCTCTCTTTGTCTGAATTCCTCCATAAAAAGTGGCATTCAGGAAGTGTAGGTGAAAAATTATTAGACAGTTGAAATTACACTGCATCACTGGTAAGCACAACTTAACTTACACCGTATGGATTAAGGGCAGAAATTTAAAAGCTATTTTCAAATATAAAAAACCTATTTCAATAATGCAACAGAACCCCTTCACTTTCCAGGAGAGTGTATACTTTAAAATTTGTTCAGTGAAGTATGTCATCTCAAGGATGTTACTATTGCATAAACTTTGCAGCAAAAGCACTACTAGTAGATTACAGCATAACACAAACCAGTGCACTATATCAAGATACCCATATTAAAGCTAGCAAAAGAAATATTATTGGTTAGGAGTCAAAAGTAACTTATCACCAAAATCACGACAATGTGCACAGATTCCTTCACTTAAACCCAAACGCAAAACAGGCATTCCCACTCACAGGAGAAATGCCACACGTTTCCAGGAAAATGTACAGAAGATTTCTGCTTTGTGAAAGTTTGGTGTGACTTTTATACTTTGTAAGGTGAGGTGTCTGTCAGACAAAAATCTGGCTTATTTTGCCAGATCTCACTTCAACAGTAAGATATTTACTGGCTGTTGGGAGATGCCAGACCAGTGTTAATCCCATGGCACTACAATGACCCACTACAAGGCAGCTTGTCCTGTTTGGGTTATCTGACTGGTTAACAAACAACAGATAAACTCTTGTGGGGGGGTGAGATGCCCTGCTATGCTTTTGAACAACTCAAAGAGGAGATTGTTCATGCAGTAGCCCTTGGACCATTCAGGACAGGACAAGATGTGAAAAATGTATTTTGCTGTAGCCAGGTCCTTCCTGGTCCTTCCTTCCTGGGGTGTCTGGCAAAAAGTACCCAGGAATACTCGAGGGCAACACCTGGGGTTATGGAGGCAGGGATACAAAGGATGCTGAGTGACACTGCCACTGTCTGCCACAACCACCACGGACAAGGTGTATGGACTGCTCCAGATAAACCGGTCGTAAGCTCCTGGTGCAGCAACCAGCTGACACCACACCAGCCCTCCTGCCCTGGAAGACCTCTAGGATGGATAGAACCCAGCCATGGACTAAATGAACTCAACAGACATCTAGGAGGGACGGTCACTGACTGTGGAAATGATACCTGTGCTTGTGTATATATGTATCTATAAATATAGCTGGAAGGTGTAGGAGTTGGGCATGAAGCAAATAGTATAGAATAAGGGGTGGATAATGTCATGGTTCTGGCCACAACAGGGTTAAGTTTTGCAGTAGCCAGGAGGGACATGTTTAGACACAGACGGTATTTTATATAACCTCAGGTCATTTTCTGGGGATGGGAGCAGGGGTGGTTGAGCATGATGAAAGGAGCAGTCAGGTAAGGTCAGTTTCCTCTGTTATCAATATTGTAGCTGCTATTGTTTGTTTATTTATTCCATTGCTGTTTCCAGTAAACTGTCCTTATCTCAAGCCATAATCTTTGCCTTTTGTGCCTCCAATTCTCCTCTCCAGCCCACTGCAGGGGAGGGGAAACGGGATGAGGGAGTGAGCTAGCAGCACCTGGTTTGGAGTGTTTTGATGTTGGGGAACACCATTCCTAAACCACAAAAGTTATATAACCTTGCACTGTATTCTGTCCATATTATACAAATGTTATACGAATATTATACAATTGCAATCACCTAATAAATAAAATCATAGAACAACTAAGTACCTGCAAGAAAGAAGAAGCTTTAAGCTTTTCTGAAATGTATCGTGGTAGTTTCAACACATGTCATTGTTACATCATTTAAAGGCTTACTTCAGCAGGACACAATTAACTCACTGAGGACTTACCCAGTTTTGCAAAAACTAGTTTATAGCTGATAAAGTCTGTGAACCTGGATAGTCTAAGCTTTCACTTAGGAATGATGGCTGATATACCCATAAAAAAAAAAAAGCTTAACTTTCTGTTTTTATGTTGTTTGTTTGTGGGTTTGTTAGGGTTCTTTTTTAGATTTGGGCTTTTTAAATGTGCTTCAGGTTCCCAAGTTAGAATAAAATAAGTGACAGCTTCTGCTACCTGCAGTGGTGGTGTTACATCACGAACACAAAGCCATCACACTGCCTGACACCATTCATAACAAGGGTAGTCTGTGCTGAGAGGCCCTAGAGTGAATCTGAGGGTTGTGTCAGGCCTGGATTAACCTACACTGACAACTGCATGTAGAAAGCTAGTGAAATGTCTGTTTATACCTGGCTCAACCACAGTCAGAGCCACATTGCTCAGGCATCAGCTTTCGTAAATAATTAAACCTGTAAAATTATTCTTTATTACCCCCAAAAGATATTCAGTTTAGAATCCTTTCTGAAATTGCACACTGTAATACTTTGCCTTCAAAACAGATGCAGAAACAAAGAAATATACTATTCTCATCCACATTCCAAAAAAAGCGATGGCATGCTCTGCTCACCCCAGATTTCCTGCACGTAGGCCATTCTTCATTTAAACTAACTTTAATAAATTCTTATGAGGAAATACCAGTACCCTTCTGAATAACAATAAATGAAAGCTTTATATTTTAGCATAGACTATTTTTTTTGTTCTTGATAAATATGCAGCATTAGCAACTACAAATTCATTACAAGTTTTATTATTTTTGAAAGCTAAGGATCGAACACAGTCTCAAAATGACAAAGGAATCTGTTGGAAACCTTTCAAAGAGCAAAGGTAGTGTCAGGTGCCTCTATCCATCATATAACTGATGAGGATGGTATTGTAGCCACTGACCCAGCTGCTAAATTAGTCTTTAGAGTAAAATGCATTTATAATCAGTTAGAAACCAAATTCTATAAGGGAAATTAATTATCCTTTATTAAGAAAGGGTTGATGTCTTGACTCTCCATTTCTGGAGCCTATTCTCTTTTAACAAGGCTATTCCTTTTTACATGCATGTTTATGTAAGCATTTTCATTCTGGAATAGTATTTTTCAAAAATATACAAACATTAGCAGTCCACAAAACAATGCATCACCTAAAGAACAAGGCTGGTTGAACCACACCCATCTGAGAGGAGAATGGACTAAGCAGCTCCCTTAGATGACTAAATACCCAAAGGCATCTCCCCTTTCTGACCATTTCAGAAGTGCCTCAGCCCTCAGGTCTAGTGACTGGTCAAAGCTAATTCCAAAGCCTTTGGTTACCTCTGAGCTCTATAATTCCCACAGCAAGCTGCAGGTCTGACCCCAACAAGCACACAGCCAGGCTGTGGCTGGAGCTCACTGCAGCTCCCACCAGCCTGTCAGCCCAGATCTCCTTTCCTTCGACCCAAGTCTTTCCTTGGTACAGATCTGGGAGGTAACCTGGGATATGTGCCTGGATGGAGAGCTGGGTGGAGGAGTGCACCAACTTCTGACCCTAGAAGTCCACAACACGCAGTGGTTTC
Source organism: Orthonyx spaldingii (assembly GCA_013397795.1). Taxonomy (NCBI): domain Eukaryota; kingdom Metazoa; phylum Chordata; class Aves; order Passeriformes; family Orthonychidae; genus Orthonyx; species Orthonyx spaldingii. The sequence goes on from VZTJ01001237.1 coordinate 65,810, forward strand.
CAGGTTGTGCCGGGGATGAGACTAAAGCAGAGTGAATTTATCCCCCCAGTGCAGTTACTAGACTGTGCAAGCAGTTTGCTGTAGTGGGACCTGATTTCAGGAGTATTGCTGAATTTTATCCAGCAGCTATTTAATAACATGCATAAGCAGTTCTGAAAAAGCCTATTACTCAAAGCCAAACCTGTAGTTTGTGGCCAAGATCTCCCCTTTGCTAGCTTAGAAAGTCATCTCTTGCCTGATGCCTCTCTTGGCCTCACAAACACTGCACTGCTGGCTGAGGACAAGGCCGTTTCTACAGTAACAAATGCTCACTGCTTAGCAGTTGGCAATGTCCCTCAGAGCAGGTGAAAGTCTCACCTATGAATATCTTGCGTGGAAGAATGAGCCAAGACCCCAACAAAGAAATGCAAAACTTCATCAGAAGAACCTTCCCCCAGCAAAGTCTAAAGAATTACTCAGTACAACATCAGCATATTCTTATCTAAGTAGTCCTGTGCCTGAATCTGCATCTCTTCTTTACACAAATAGTTTAATTGATTCTTGTGTTAAAATCTGCCCATGCATGAAAAATGAAGAATCAGGGCAAAATGACTCCAGGAATATACAGATCCAGCAGCTGAATCCAACAGAAAAACTGTTTTCAAAACCTAGTCAGCACCACCCTGCCAATTGTTGTTTAAATGTTAGGATATACCAGAGTTACTTTGCTGCTTCTCCACTTCTTTTGTAAAATAAGTCCACAAATAATCTCCACTGTGAGGCTTAAAAGCAGTTTATCTCCCACCCACAAACTATTTCTTTGATACCATTTTGTCACACCCTTCAAAAAGGTTGTTTGCATTTGATTTATGCAAATCCCAAATTGTTGGCTTTGTTCATATCACCTGCTTGGGGAAGTGTATGAAGAGTTGCATTTAAAAATGGAATATAGGCATACATTTTCAGCAGCTGACTAGAATAATAACAGACCAAAATTACTTTCTTCCACAATATTCTACAGACACCAAACAGAATAAGTCCTGATATTCTACATTTAAGTTACTAAAATATTAACTAAGAACAACTGGTTGGATCATTTCAAGTCAGGTGTGTGTACAAAGAAGTTACCCAACCATGCTAAGGACATAACTATCTCCATTTATTCCACTTTTAGGGAGTCTCATATCACCCCAGTGTTTTCTTTAAAGTATAAGGAAAAACATTAACTACTACATACTTTGATAAGTAACATGAGATTTTGTATATGAACATTATATATTGAAAAAAAAATTATATGAATGCACACACATTAAAGGAAAAATATCTATTCTAAATTTTAATACATATATATATTGCAATCTGTAGTGTAGAACAAAAAAGCAGTCAAAACCAGAAACAGTTCCTAACTCTTCACACTCAGGATTTTTGTTGTTCTTTCAGTGTACAGTGTTCTGAGCACACCTCTGTTTACCCTCTGCCTTTTTCCACAGGTTATCTTGGAAAAAATATATTATAGCTGAATTTAAACAGAAATATAGCTTCATTACTATTTACTGTTCAACTGTAAATTTAATTCTTTTCTAGAAGTGAGTTTTGGTTTTCCCCTCGGTTTGTTTCAGATACTGGCTTTCAAATTCCCTTTAAAGGGGCACAAAGGGACAGAAAATATTTCTACATCTTGCAGAGAAGTTCCTACATTTGCATGAAACACAACACTGGAAATATGAAATACCCTACAGAATCTTACAACCCCAAACCAGCAAAGGATAGTTCAAAACTTAGTTGTCCAAGGAGAAAACAGCACAATGTTGTTGAACAGGATGAATGGCAGAAAGGGGTATAAAACTTTGAAATGAGCAAGCTCATTCCACGACCACATACAGCTGTAAAAATCTGGGAATTAATTTTTTTTAAGGTGCTGATCTCGGTGGCATACCTTACAGATAAATCTTTAGACCTATGAAGCCTATGAAGTTGGAAATATCATAAGCAGTTCACTGTATACAGACACTAAAACATGCCAGCTAGCTTTAGCTGTGTCATTCTTTAGAGCCAGGAAGGATCTCAAAACAGATTCAGGCCTGGTTTTACTATACATTTTTAGTTATTGACAAGCCCCCTGACTCATACCAGCCTGTCTTCTTCCAGGAGAAATCAGGTCCTGGCCACATGTTGCTCAACATTCAGAACACTGAAAATGGAACTGAAAATGTGGTAATGTAAGTTGATGTGTTCAGTGATCTTCAGTGACATCTGACCCAGATTTCCTTGGATGCCTTGTGTTTCAATATCTGGTGAGATAAAAGACCATCACATCCTGCTACTGATACTATCTCCATTAGCATCTTGATTCTGTGTCTGACTGCTGGGAAGAGCCACTGGCAGGAACCCAGAGCCCTGCAGGTGGATGTATTATCTTCAACACTCACCTCCACACGAGTGGCAGTTGATTCTGTTACTATACCATATTTAAAATGTAATTAAAATCATGACACATCATTGAGCCCAATTACAAGACAGTTTTTAACTGTCAGACCACAAACCCAACAGGCAAACCTGGCAACTTGGTGTGGGACACAACTTGCTGTTTGATTCTGGTTTACACAAGTGGACATCTGTTTGCTTTTTCCCAGGGTGCACATAACAAGCACGATACTGGATTCCTGAGCAGTATATTGGAGAAGTTTACACAGGTGTTAAGCTGTTCCAAAGGTATCATAAGCCCCTGCACCTTGCACTCTGTTTTTCTGCACCTTTTTATGTGTGTCAACATAAGAAAGGTTTGCACACAGAGACTTAAGCACTGTGGTGGCTGCAAGATGTTGATGCATCACTAGATGCCTTACTCCGAGAAAATCCTGATCTGCTTGCCAAGGCTGCCCTTCTGGATAGCAGGAGAGCATTCACAAATAAAATAAAGAATTCATACAGCAGACTGCAGGTACAGAGAGATTGGAACCTCTGGCAGGAAGAAATTGGCAGCTTTCTTGCCACAGCAGAACTACTCTGAAAAATCACACACACACAAAAGCTACATCATTGAAAATGTCACACTCGGTACATTTGATCATGGACTGAAAATTAACACTAATGCTTCTGTATTCCTACATAAGCAAATCTAAAACCCTTCTTAACAAGAACAAGCACAATATTCCAGAAGGGAAGTACCTGGAGTGTGCGTAAAAAACCACAAAGAAGCAAGACTTATGCTTAGAAGAGCCACATAATATTGAAGACTTAGCAAGTGTTACAGGTGAGTTTCTATTGTGTTGTCATGTAGTTGTTGTCATGTAGACTAACATGAGAAGAAGAAATAGCAGCAATTTATCCTTAATGATAGGAAAATAATATAACCTACCTAAAAGCAGAGTCCTTGTAGTAAACTTCAACAAAAACAAAACAAGACAAACAAAAAACCAAACACCCAAGAAAATCTAAAGGCCAAAAAAAGAAAACCAAAAACAGAACCAAAAACAAAACCAAAAGGAAAACCTGAAATGTTATAGTGATTCATTTTGAATTCACAGAGAATCCTAATTAGAATATCATACACACAGTTACACTTCAGTCAAGTCCCACATGACTCATGCTGGGCATTTTAGGGCACTGAGTAATTGGCATAAAGGTAAAAAAATTAAATTGAAGGAAAAACAAAACACACACACACAAAACTCCTCCTCACCAACCACCAATCCCCCTGTCAAAGGCAAATCCCAGAAGTGAAATAAAACTATTATGTTTAGACTCAAAGCCTCCAATATATCAGGACTTTGTGAACTCACTTGGTAAGGTTCAAAGCACAGGTCAGCTGACGGGGCTCCCCGGTACATTGAGAATAAAGAGACCTATTAAATAAGACGAAAGACAGTTCCAAGACGCAGCTCCAGCACACATCATTTTGAGTGCACACTGTTCCCTAAACCTAATTGCCTGAAAAAAGAAATAATGTGTTGAGATAGCTGTTGCAGGGCTATGCAGCAACCTCACCATCCTGAACCACTTCCAAATCCTGCAGCAGCAGCAGAGGGGAAACAAGGACCAGCACAGTCAGCAATCAACCCTTCAGGTTGGCATGATGCACTGTTGCAATAATGGTGAGCATAAAAAGACTTTTTGTACACTGAAGTACACTTTTTGTACACTAATGGCCTACCTCTGGGCACACATACGACCATTTACTTAACAGCTGGATGGTAACATGATAAGTCAAATTGCATAATTTATTAAAGGCAAGTAACACAAGTAGAGAGCTCTGAGGGGATATGAACGTACTACAGTTACCTTGGAGAGTTTGGCAACAGAAATTTGTTTCTGGGATCTTTTGGAGGGGGAACTAGGATTTTCCTTTTATAATCTGATATGGTGGTTAAGACAGTTTGCTCATGGGACCTCAGCTGAGCTGCTTAAGACTCACCCTGTTTAAGAGCTGATTAAAAGCAAAATAAACTCATTCACTTGTGGATCCAAATGACATGGGATTGGTTCAACATGCAGAAACAGGTATCCTACTTCAATTGCAGAACTCACTACATTAGGTCCAGAAGAATATCATCTCTGTTACCATAGGCACTGCTTATTTGGATGGGGCAATATGAGCAAAAGATTGACAAAAGGGGATAAATCTAAAGGAAATGTGGCATAAACAAACACAACGAGGGACAGTAAATGTGTTATTGCCATGCTGGCCTAACTTGTATCACTTTTGAAACCACAGATTGTTGTCAAAGAAGATTTTACAGCAATGTATATGATCACACACCCCATATCACATGCCCCACCTGCCCCAAAACTGCCTAGGCAAACTTTTAAAGCCAAATATTAGGAATTTTTCATATATATTAGGCTATAACTCACTTGCTAGTCTAGAAGTTCAAAGGACTTGAAAAGTAAATTATGCTTTCATTTTCATTTTAGCATATACTAGGTCAACACATCATGCACATGAAGAAATTAGGCCTAATAGTAGGAATTCAGTATTTCCCTGCCAGTTTATGAAATGTTCACTGGGCACACTCCATTTATTTTAGGTGACTGGAAACACAGCAGTGACACTACATACCTGATGAGGTAAGGAAGATGTAACAGCTGAAACAACACTGGAATAGTTTAAAACCTTGAAAATATCCTGCAGTTTATATATACAAATGTATAGTATCTACAAGACAAAGGCTACACTCTTATCTCAGTACTAAGTGTTTTCCATTGAACTGAGTGGTAATTGGATAATTTAAAAGCTTAATTTAAAGAAATTCAATTAAAAATACATATTTCTCTTGTATGGACTATTAAAATAATACAACTTTCTAATACAATGACTTTACAGTCATAATAGGTGGCCTAATAAAAATTTTATATGTTTTTAATACAAATTATTTTGAAATTGTATGTGCTTTTTTTGTTTCACTTATTTAATAACAAATGCTGGTGTAATTGAAGCATTTTGGGGGGGGTGGGTCTCAAAAATCAAATGTAATAAAGAAAGTTAAGTATGTGTGAGATAGAAAGTCCCTTAAGCATTCTTATTTTCTCTGTACTTGAAGCAGTATTTAATTATGAGTTTGCTTACTTAATAGCTGATATAGGAGCAATATATTTTAAAAAAACATTCTCTCCCTACTGCTTTCTCTATTCCAGTTACCATTAAATACAACCATCAGGAATCCATGTGGCACAACCACAAGCAAATTCAGAAACTTCAGGAGTACTTTAAAAGCTGATATGCATGCTATGCAAATCTTGCTGTTCTCAAGCTACATGTGGGCGATAACCTATGAGACTGATAATAGAAAATGGCATCTTTCAATTCTCAATTTCCAGTTCAGCTCTCTGAATTACCAGTGGTTGTAAGTTGTTACCATCAGCTGAAAACTGTGTTCCTTGGTGGTGTTTGCAGAGTCTCCACTGGGCAAATGCTCCTGTAGCAAAAACACCCACATTTGGCAATTAATATGCACAGGTTTTGTTAGCCTTAACACAAAGGATCAAGAATGTCACTCTTCTGCTCTTTCTCATTCTAAAGATTATTTTTCCCCATATCAGGGTTAGGCTATAGTTCTAAATATGACAAGTTATACTGTAGATCCCTACGGACTATCTGCTCTCTGAATAAATCACAGAACTGCAATGAATATCCAGGGTTCTCAATCTGTTCTATAGAAGAACCAAATTCATTAATTATATTCAAAGAAAGAGACTTAAAGGGTGCTTCCATGTCAAAAGTTAAAAAATAAAAAGCAAAGTTCCATATATTAATTTCATTGCTAAAATTATAAGTCATTTATCAAGTCTTACTTAATTTCAGAGAGTTGCTCTTCCCTGCATTTAAGCATCAATAACTGAAGCCTTGAGCAGCTCTACTTCTTAGCTGCTGGATTTGTTCTTTCTGTACCTTTTTTTTTTTAACCCATTTTTTATGAAGAGGTTTCAAAGAAAAACTACCATGTGCCCTGAGTTTTGAAGCAAAACATATTTTTTTCCCAATTAGAAGCAGGCAATTACTTAACCTGTAATATCAGACTTTACCTTAGGCTTACACACCAAAAACTGAATTAACTCACTAGTGTTTACACTCAGCCTTTATTCAAACATGCTGTCATGCTACACCCGCTGGCAAAAGATGATTTTAAGCAACCTTAGTTAGGTATCATGGGTGGGCACAGAGGAGAAAACTGACTGCTAGGTGGGCAGGCCTCCCAGTGTGTTAATTTAAAAGAGAACAATATGAAATATAAGAATATGAAACACAAGAGGTCTATTCTAGCTCCTTCAAAAAGCAAGCTTGAAAAATGTGCATTGCATTTTTTTATTGGCTGAGGGCAAACCACTCTCTTTTTTTTATACAGGTCTTTGATGCATAGCCTAATGCAGGCCTCAGCAAAAAGATAGCAAATCTTAGAATTTATTATTGTCAATAGTCTGTATGACCTTTACTTTAACTGCATCTTGGCTGTCAGTAATAATCCAAGGCTGCACTTTCAATGATAGAATGAGAGATTTTGCATATTGAGTCTCCAGGTCTCCTTGAGAGCGTTCAGAAATCACAGTCATTTATTCCTATTGGCAGGGCAAGGTCTGTTAGGAAAGCTCATTCATCTTTACTTGAAGATGAAGAGTGGAGAAACTCCATTTTTGCTTTGAATCAAGTACTAAATACTGTAGTTTTCTCAAATAAATCAACAAGGAGGCTTCTAGGTCCAGGGTCTGAAATCTTTTCTCATTCAGGGCACCTGTTCTCTAATGGTTCTCTTCACCTTTGCAACGTACAATTTTAGTAGTAGATAAAATAGCACTTTAACACAGACCTGGGGATTTTACATTCTAACCTTTCTTCATTTGTGGTTTGTTTTACCTGACAGGTTAGAGAGTTTGCAAGTTCAGAAGGAATCTGGCAAAGACAGGATTGCAAGAGCAATAATAATAAATAACAGGCTTGCCCTCTCCCTAGAGATGTTTTTAAAACCAGAACTTACTTAAGCTATATAAGACATATGTGCAGCTGGGTAATAAAATAAAAGTGTCTCTGGCTAGGTGCAGATTACCTCAGGTAGTTCTTTGCTGCTTGAACTGCCTGGAGCAGTCAAAGCCAGCCTGAACTTACAGGTGTCCTGGCATGACAGTACATGCAACAGGTATGGTCTTCTTGTGTAGATACTCCTGTAAAACAAGTATATAAATGCTTAAGGAGGTACTGTGGAACACAAAGAAAGAAGGCAACAGTGTTTTCTTACAGTGTCTATAATAAAGACTGCATTTCTTCAATTCCCGCCCTCTCACCCCACCCCAGCCCTAGATTTTATATTTCTGGCATCACATAGGAGATTATTCCTGATCTCCACATGAGCTCTTCTCAGATCCACAAAGAGAAAAATTAAGGTGGGGGAAGGAAGTGATTCACCCTCAGAGGCAACAGCAGCATCCCAAGGAGAGTGCCTAGATTTAAGGTCCAGCAAAGGCAGAGAGCTGTTCCCCTGCAGAGTGATTTACTGAAGCCCACAGGACTCTGCAGACACTCCATAATCTGCAACACAAGCTTAGACCAAAACCTCACAATTTGGCATGAATTAATTCTTTCACTAGGGTAAATAAAAAGTACCCCCAACTATTCTTTCATCACCATTTTATGGCAATTTATCACAAGAGAAATTCCAAAGGAAACAGCAGGCATGGCAAGCTCTATCTGCCTGGGTCCATCACAGCCATATTTCTAGTGAGATTATAACAACCTTTTTTCCAAAAAAGTTTACTCAGTAAAACTGTAGTTTCAGGTCAACTGATACTATTTACAAATTCATTTATCTCATTGGTCCAGTGAACGGGTATCCATCTATATGGAGTGGCACACTGTCAACAGGAGAGAGATAAATAGTCCTACAGGCACAGCAAATATTTTCCTTCACTTTCTACTTAAAATACAGGACCTTATGAAGCATTTATTTGGTTTACCACTCTGAGCCTGGATGCAGAATCTGCAAGACGAAATTGACTCTGTTTCATACACAGAAAACATGCTGTGTACTCCATAAGAAGGACAAAGGTGACATTATTACACCCCACATTTTATTTCCTATAAAATTGGGTTGCAATTAGGACAGATTAATTCCTGAAAACAATCCTTTTTGTCCCTCTCCTTCATGTCCTAGCATTATTTTAAATGTGTAGTTTGTATCATAGGGTTTGAAATTGTTACCACAATAAGCACAAACTGAAATCTTGCACAACTTTCCCATTTTGCTCTCTAACCAGCAACAAACTGTTTGAGAGTGAAAAAAAACCAAACCAAACCAAAAATCACACAAATAATTGATTCTTGCTTGGCCACACAACTGCTGGCAGAAATCTTTGCGTGCTTCCACACCTTCCTCCAGCTTCTTTGTTTGGCTTTCAGGAAGTTTCTTGCCAAATCTGTCTCGCTGACAGAGCTCTTACGTAAGTCTCTGCAGATACACTGAACTGCAGCACCTGGCATATGGATTGTGAGCTGAGGAATCAGCCAGGTTCCACCACGTGCTTTCTGCTGGCACCATCACCTATCCTCAAGCTAGTCTACCAAGTCCTAATTCATGACTCCTATGTCTTCTGACTGCATACAAAGTAATACAGGCACACAAGAGGATGGGAGAAATAGGAAAAGGGAGTTTAGGCTCCCTGATTACATCGGTCTTTGTCATAGAGGATAGATAGTTTCTAGTTCCCACAACTATGGGATAAGCCTCAGAATCAGGACCAAAAAAAAACCCAAAAAACCTTGGGTCTGCCAGAGTGCAGTGACATCCTGAAACAATTCCTTGGAGAAATTCAAAATAATTCTATGATGCTGTAAGCTCCAAGGACATCACCACAGTCTGGCATCTGTGTAACAGGTTGAAACAGCTTCCTCCATTCAACAAGTTTGGGGAAAAAATCTGAATCCTTTTTTGTCCATAACTGAATCGTCCTCCTGATCAATGACAGTGCAACAGGTCATGCTGTAGATGTGGGAATCACCTGGCTCTGGGCCATGCAAGTCTGGCTCAAAAAATTCAGAAAGAAAAGTAGAAGGGTGTGTGACCAACTCAGTTGCAAAGGAGATGGCTGAGTACTCCTGCTGCAGACCTTAAACTTATCTTTTTTGTAGTGGAGGGGGAAGATTTAGGAAGAAAAAGAAGAAAAAACCCTTCTTTTTACTAAGTGGGTTGCCTTTTTTTTAATGTAATTTCCAGCCACCAATGATTTTTCTTATCTTAATTCCTTAAAAAATAAAAAGGAAGAGTCAGACAACTAAAATTTATAGACTGTACTAATCCTTAGAGTACAGATCCACTCATTTGAAAGCCATAAATACAGAGTTAAAGAACCACAGGAAATTAGTTCTCTGAGTTATGTTAATTGCTTCCAACACTCCAGTATCTATTTACACAAGAAAGGAACACAATTTGAAGAAGACATCATAACATATCATGGTTTAAAAAAACATTATGTCTAATCTTTTTTCTTATTAATTAAAAGGGGTTTGAACCACTTAAGAGGAAAAAAAACCCAAGAGCATGTCTGAAACATGGCACAAAGTATGCACACAGTAGAAACAATTGATTGGAATGCTCTGTTATCTGTCACTTTAAATCCCTTTCTCCAGCAGCAGCAAGGGAGCAAAACCCAAGAAAACCAGCTACAGAAAAAGGGAGAAAGCAAACAACACACTGTGATTGCAGTTCTGAATTCATGTATTAGAAAAGAAGCATTTCAGTATTAATAGGGTGTCCTCAAACAGCATGAAGATAGGTAAGTAAATGATATTAAGGGAAAAACATTTTGATAACCATATTTTAAAAGTATAAATCTCACAGTGTAACCAAAAATATAAGCAAGCGCACTGTCAGAATTTAAAACATAATAAGTCTTTTGTGTTAAAGGATTGGGTTTGTCAAATTAACTATTTACCTGATGCAAAAGAGAAAAATAGTCATTAATATACTGTTCAACTCAGAATGCTGAAGTTTGAACACTGCTCTTTTCCCAGCTGTATCTCAAGTATTTTCTGGTTTATGATGCAGAGTTTGTGTTGTTGTACTGGTAGTTGATCCAAAGTTTTCCCTTGCATTACACAAGATGAGCATTAGCTAGCTGGATCAATGTGAACCCTGACCTTTCTTGGCTCCAATTCAAATGTCCCAGTCCTGCAATACACCTGCGTTCAGCTCAGTGCAGGGGCTGAGCCAGGACAATGCTGCATCATAGAGTCCTTGATGCTGCATGTGGAGATCTCTAAACTCTCTCTGGAAAGCCACTGAATAGGGCACAATGGGACACTGAGTAACCTGATAGATATGTGTATTGATTTGCAAATAACTCTTTGTAAGAGGTAATCAAAATGCAAATTGTCTAAAGAAAGAAGGTGATGAATTTCCTAAACTTCCTATTACAAAAAAAATGTAAAGGGCTATGCAAATCACCTTGTATCTGAAAATACATGAAGAAGCTGATTTATATCACTGAAATAATAATTAATTATTAATTTCATCTACCCCAAAAAAGCAAAGTTATCTTTCTTCTTTTCCATATCAAAAAGACAAATAGCTTGGCGATTTGGATCATACACAGATTCTGCCTTGCAATATACATTCAAGGTTAATTTGAAAACTACCTACTGAGGATTTTCTTAGACAAATCTATATAGAAAACTTTCAAAACATGTTGTTTTTAAGGCTCCCTTAACTCGTCATGACTACATGGCCTGCACAGGTCAGTCAACAGGAATATAGCCAGGTGGCTATGGCAGCATCAGAAATTTATCTCAATTATATTACACAAAATAAATGATAGTTAGGAATGGAAAAATGTGCAGTCCTGCAGAGAGTAGAGCTAAAACCTAAATCTCTGTGCTAGTTTCAAGTTTGTATAGCCGTGATAAATAGAAGACAGTCTGGCATGTCAGGGTTTTCTGTATGACTGATAATGTTAAGAGATACTTCCTCATGGCTGGCTACGCAGGAACATTCAGTTTTAAAAGAAAAATAACATCTTTCATTTGCATATTCCTCCAATCTTAAAGTTGAAATAAATGGAATTTTGATGGTATTTCACATTTATTATTTGCTATGTAAAAAACATTTATGAAGTTAGAAATTACACAAAGGCCTAGATAGTAACCTTTTTCTTCCCTAGCAGAAGACTAAACATATTTATTTTCATTTTTTTTAAAATCCCTCTGTCCCTTCTTGTCTTGATTTGCATTGTAACCAGAATGACATGCCAATGTGCTCCTGATCAATGGCAGTCCTCATTCCTGTTACTGGCCTAACTTTTGGCTGTCCTTATCTGCCAGAATAATCACTGTTGTCACAGTGGAACTTCAGGACTCTTGTAACATAGAGATTACTTACGGGAATAATACTTAAAAGAACAATGTCCTAAATAAAAACAAGTGTCTGTAGACACTCTAGGCAAAATACATTCAATCTAGTGTACAACAGTTCTTGGTTTGCTGTCTGCATTTTCAGTGAGGTGTTCTTAATTGTTCTTAGGTTTGGATTTTTTGTTTGGTTGGTTGTTGTTTATTTTCCCTGATGGTTTTCTTATCAACAGCTTTGTGAAATCAGTCTTTCATTGCTAGTACCTTTTTGTTTAACTTTGGTTAAATATTTCATATTTTAAATATAACATGTTAATAATTATTTTTCAGTTCTGAATTGGAACAAGTGTAGCTGAATGCATTATTCAAGAACAACATCTGATCTTATTTAATATCATGTAACGCTTTGCTTGTTCTTGCTCTTTTTTTCATGTAGATGCAATATAGTATGATTGCCAAATGTGTACAAGTACATTTCTCCCAAACAAGCTGTTCAGAAACGTTATTAGCCTAAATATCTCGTCCTGAATTTTTTAAAGCATGTCTCTTCTAAGTCAATCATATTTTTTTTTTTTTTTTGTGCATCACTTATAGTATGCTATTTCAGAAACGGCTCTCAATAGAATGTATCAAAATATGATTAGGAAAAAGTTAACCTGCTAAGTTAGTGACCTTTTCTCCCCCCCTTGATTTCTAAGCTGCTCACTGAGCTTGCTTGAATCTCTCTCTTAAATATCTCTAGGGTCTGAGAACCAAATGTTTTCAAGCAGCTGGATGCCTAGGGATTTATGGTTGTGTGGCTTTCCAAGAGTATTTAGGCGTATGCAGCAACTCCAATGACAATCACCAAGAATCACACAATTATGTCCTCCTGAAAATTCCACAAGGTGCCTTTTTACTTCCTTGAGAACTAAATTTCTCAATTTGTCTTGTATAAGTTGTGATCCTAGCAGTAAAGTCACACTAGGCTTTCACCAGCACAGATCTGAGCAGCCCCAAGAGGGGTTATGGCAGGTGGGTTTGCCTCAAAATAGGCTGTCCTCCCTTCTGGGAATAGCTGACATTTCTACTACTGAAAAAGTAAGCTTTGTGTGTACAGAAAACACAAAACTGGTTTCTTCTTACTCTCCATCTCCAGATTCTTAGTGCTGACTCATCTCCTTTCTCTCTCCTTTCTGGTTCATCCAGAGTCTTTTTTTCATTCAGTAGACAATTACTGCTTCATCCTTGAGTCACTGTTGGAGCTGTTTTTCCTCACTAGCAATACTTTTTGATACACTCTGTGCCCTAGGAAGCATATGCATAATTTCATGTTAGATGCTAAGCTCCTTAAAATATACAAACTCTTTCTTTTTTCTCCATAAAAATCCCTTTTTTTTTTTCTTCAAAATGCCTCGTGGCTCTGTATATATGGCTGGCAAAACAATGCAGAGATTCAATATTAAGAACAATGATAGCTTACTGGCAGAATTTTGCATTTCTAGGTGTGATCAAAGGATCACTTTTTGTGAAGAGAAACTACCATGTCAAAAGCTTCTGTAAATACACAGAATACCCTTTCCTACCTGGCCTTTTGTATTTTCCTGTCCTTTTGCATCAGGCTGAGTCTCCCTAGCAAATATCAAGCCTACCATAAATGCAGATCATTTGTTGTCTCTTTGTAAAGATGGGAACTGTATGCTTGTCTGTGAAGCTGAATTCTGGCCTGTACAAATCATTCAAGTAAAAAAAAGAGATGGGTCTGAATATCATGAGCCTGGAACATCTGTGGCCATATCTGAAGCTAATTTTTTTAATTAGGCGAAATAGCAAGTGGGATGTGCAGCCAGTAACCTTCCTCACCATATCATAATGCTTTATAGGCAATTTTACATCCTGTGTGTTCTTCTTTCCTCTCCGTCGATAGTAATTTGGACTGGTTGTGGGATGCAATGTGCAAATAAACATGCAATCACAGTACACAGTGTGTAAATCTGCTTATAAAAGCTGCTGCTGAAAGAGGAATCTAAGTTAACCTTTTTTATCCAGCTCATGTGAACAACCTGTTGGCGGGAAGTGCACCTCACATGACCAACGGTACTTAAATAATCCAGCCACAACTACATTTCTGTTTGAATTTTCTCCCAGACAAATTATCAGGTAAGTAATACAGGGAGGGAAGTGTTCTGGTAAAACAGATTATGTTTTTAAGTAATTCTGAAGTTGTTACTTGCTTCACTTAACAAGCAATCTCCTGTGAAATGTTAAGACCTTAAAGTTGGGTTAATTAGGTGTGTAGATCACACGACACACAAAAAACATCTCGATGTGTTTACTTCTGAGTCTCAGATTTATGCTGTGTGTAATAGTCACTGCATTCTGAAATGTTGACTTGATGATTATTTCCCACCATTACACCACTATTTGTTTTTTCCAGTATTTCTTTCTGTAAACTAATTTGGTACAGTGTTTAGAGAAGAGAGACACAAAGGAAGTGCAAGCACAGTAAAGCTAAGTTGTTTAAATTTAGAACGGCTGGGAAATTTTCAATTTTCTTTCATTAGAAAAATGGTGATTTGTGGAAAACAAAAATTATTCATTCAATTCAAGCAATCACCTACTAAGGAAAGAATTGGAAAGGGTTTATAAGCTGTTAAAATACCAAACATTTTAAAGCAAAAGGGCTACTTGCAGGTCAAGTCCTCCTCCTCTAGTATTTTCAATTAAAACACAGTCAACCTATAATTAAGAAATAGAAGTTAAGAATTTAAAAAATGTTTCTAAAATAACATAAACTTAGACTGATCTGATTAAAATAATGAAATTTTGAATTAAAAAAGACAAGTAGTTATCAATTTTTTTTATAGGTACTAGGTATGAAGAAATCCAAATAACAAGAAAAGTGTCATATGATAGAAGAATGTGTGTCTTGCATACAGCACTTCCAAAAGATCCTAGTGATGTTTATAAATTGGAACTAGCAGGGAGTGGTTTAAGGTCTGACTCAAGCTCTGCATCGACCTCTGTGTTAGACTGTCTTCTCATTTACTGCACAGGGAATTTTTTACTCAGGTGTCTGCAGTTCTGTATTCTGAGCACCCAGTTTTGTCTAATTTTGCTTCTCCTTTTTCACTAATAAACTTCCTCGGTTTAGAATAACAGATTCAGAAGCTGGCTTTTCAGTCCCTTTGTGCTGTAGCCCAAAAACAAGTATTCCAGAGGGTGTGCATCTGAGCATCTGAGCTGGTGCATCTGCACTACAGCTGGGCTCTACATTTCCATGCCTCCTTCCAGCACGTGGGGTGAGCTGGGACCGTGGAACAGAAATCCAACATGGCTATTTTCCAGTGGCGCAATGCCCAGGACCTGACAACACTAAGCTGCTTGGCAGAGGCTTCCAATTTCATTGGAGTCAAGCCTGGCCTTAAAATCAGGGAGCTGATCACATATCTCTACCATCTCACCAGCTCCAAGGCTTACTCATGGCAAAAGAGAATGTGACACCCCCTTTTCCATGAATCTGATCAATCATGATTAACTCTGCTAATTAAACTTGGGCTGCAGAGCTGTAACATTGGTGTAAATGATCAGAAGCAGACCCATCAGCCATTTTGGCCCTGATTTTCTTTTGCACAAATGTAATTTCACATTGCTTATTTAACATGCTGCTCTTTGTGCTGTCAAAACATGAAAAGTGTCCTAGCATACGAGAGATGTAAAGCTGACTTGAATTAAAAAGTAAATAAATTTTAAAAAAACCTCCCAAGTCTAAGAAATAAATCTTGTAAATTTTTGCTCTTTGGGACTTCTTGTTTGTATAGAGTAATTCGTGTAGACAATAATTTACAGGCTCAAACCCTACTTCTTCAACCTCTCGTTCTGATCAGGGGAGGGAGCAAAACGTTTCTGTGATGAACGTGCTAATCTTTCGCACAAATATGCAACAAGCACACGTGAAAAATTCCTTGATATTATTGATGCTTTCCATTTTATTTAAGTATATTGCACTCTCACAGTAAATACACATATAGATCCTAATTTACTTAGGATAGTGTATTCAGCCAAAGAAATACCCACGTGATGAATTTCCGCAACCATATTAATGCAAAAAGCATTCCTCAGAGTAAAACAGGAAGAGTCACTGATTTTGTTTGCTAAGATTAAAAGTAAAGAACCGTAAGGCAAAATTAGCAGTCAGCAGATGCTCTTAAGGGCATCCATTGACTACAATTAGACGACACAACACAATCAGACAGATACTATTCTAGGCACCTGGAACGTGTACATGATTAAGGGTCTCCTGTTAAGGAGTTTACCTTATGTACCTCTTCATGGGAAACAAGCACTAGGAATTAGACATATTTTGAAGATCATTAATAAACCAACCAATAATACATAATATTAATCTGCAATCTGTTTTGTTAGCTGCTGACTTATTCTTTCTACCCAAAGAGAAATGCTGGTGATTTTCTTACCACTCCTTCAATATAAATATTTCTACTGACTTGCCTGATTCTCTTTGGGAAGTCATGGGTCCTGTTCTGGTAAGAGGATAATCCTGTAAAAATGAAGCTTTGCACTAATGAATTCATATGAAACAAGGAGCAAAAGAGGGAAGAGAACATCGGAGTATAATACGACAATAAGGTCACTGGGGACTAAATTAAATGACAGCCGATATACATGATAGTTGTCTAATTTCTGGTTTTTACGAGGTGAAATAATAACCATACCAATAGAAAAGTCTGTATTCCTTAGAAGCAACTGCAATCTTTGACAAATTAAAATTACAGAAATAACCAAGGGTATTAGGACCTTTCAGAGTAACTGAAGAGCACCATGAGACATGTTTTTTCACAACTTGATAATTTTTATGGATAGGTCAGCTAATTGCATCAGTCCCATGGTTTAAGACTTTTGTTCGCTTGGTTTATCCTCTATGCCAAGGTAATGTTTGTAGAAATCCTGTTAAATTTCCAATGGAAAATTTACTTTATCACTTCTGTTCTACCTTTGATGTATGTTGGCGGTGTTGCAATTTTCATAAGTTACATTTTATGGATTATGATGCACAAAGAACTTCCATGCATATTGGATATAAACAATATAAAAATAAAGATAAAAGATTTAGTATAGATGCTCAGAATGCTTGGGGACAGGGTGGAAGAAAATTAAAAAGAAAAGGACGAATGGAAAAAATGAAAATTTCAGTTCTTTTGGTCATTCTGCTCACTCCAAAATGTGTTTTCTTGCGAATTTCGCAAAGCTGTTTTTTTATTAATGTAGATTACTTTTTGCATGAATCATTCAAAACCTGCCTTTTGAAGAGGGTATGCATATTTTAATGCATACAATGAATTGTATATTATATTAAAATAGCAAATTCTTTCAGTTTTTCTCTCTACCAATGTTAAAAAGCGGAAATCCATATGACTAATTATATTAACAGGAAAAGAAGAAACAAACAAAACTGTGACTAAATGAAATGCAGTCAAGAATTTCTTTCATTAAGATCTCAGTAACCTCTGCAGATTTTAATATGTTATTCTCTATTAATGAAAATGTTTCAATGAGAGAAAATGGGACTAATCTTGCAAATAAGAACTCAAGACTTGAGTTTGAGTATTTCCTTACATTCTTTTTTTTTCCTTTTTCTATTTCTGCGTTTTATTACCATGGCAAGAATTTTAATCCTGGAAGCGAAGCACAAGAATAAGCAGTAAAATTGCTGTTATTCTTGGTTTTGTAATAGATTCCCTATGTGGACAAGTCATATATGACCTGATTCAGCAACCCTGATTTACAGTGTTCACATCATTACTTCCATCAATATTAAGAGGGCTGCTCATGCACGTAAGAGTTACTTACATAAAGGGTACAAAACCGTGCTGTAACTCTTCTGTGTCTCTGTTTCCTGGCTTCTTCTTGTAATAGGAGTATGGCTACGCTAAATGTGTCCAATTTTTAATAGACTGGGTGTTTGATAGAAGTGCATTTTTATCAGTATTTTGTTTCATAAAATGGAACAATGGGCTGTGACATTTATGGGTTTAGAATTTTTGTAAAAGAACAGTGTAGATAATAACACAAAAAAATAATAGTGCTGATTTCCAACTTTCTGGAATTAAATAGCTTTGATTGCCTCAGACACTTAGTTCTTGTTCAAATTCCCTCAGAAATACTATCTTGTTTTGCTGCAGGAAACAAAATTGTACTATATTAAGAAAGCAAAGTCTTCTCTCTCCCTTTTAAAACAACACTTCCCTAAACTCTTGTTTGTGAATGTAAAATGTAGCTTTCCACAATTAAAAAAAAATCATTATGGTTCATCTTTTTTAATTACATGACTTTTCTAACATGAAAAATAAACTTGCCTGGAAAAACCTTCAGAAATAGAAACCCTGCATGTACAGTAAGAAAAAAAAGATAAAAGATATCTCAAGAGTAAAGTAGCTGAAAGCCATCATGGGATCACTTCAGGTTTTTTGTTTTCTTATATTTTGAAAGTGTGACATTTTGAAAGCAATGGCAGTGAATGAACTATCAGATAAAGGGATGACTTCTGGAGTCATTGTACACAGAAAAAGAAAGTATTTTTTTCTCTTTTTTAATGTGTGGCTAATCTTTGTTATTTAAAGAATCCTGTTAAATTTTGGAAGTTAGGTGCAGCACTTACTCGTTTTTCTGCCTCAGACTGGGAACTGACCATCCCCATTTTGGAGGGTTAGGAAAGATTTTAAACACAGTAAAATGGAAAAGTGCCTATTTCTTTTAAAGTGCTTCTATTCTTTTTTGTTATACATTATACATCAGAGTGATATTTGAAGGCAGATTTATTACACACCCTGTCAGAATGCTTTGTACATTTATAATGCAAAGCTTTTATCTAAAGTTCAGAGCATTATTTTAGAAAGAAGGTGCATCGTATCTGTGAGACAAGTTCTATTCCTATTGAAAGGTGTCCATAAGAATTAAAAATGTGTAGTAAAACTGATAGTCAAGGAAGAGCTGAAAATGAAATTTGTTACATTTGCTTACTGGAGTGTTGCTTTTTGAGCCTTACTCTCCTGATCTAATTGAAGATGTTCCTGCTCATTGCAGGGGGTTTGGACTAGATGACCTTTAAATGTCCCTTCCAACTCAAACTGTTCTATAAGAATCAAGTCTAACTGCTCGGTCCGAGAGTTATACAGAATTTAATACAGTAAAACTAATTTATATTGTAGGCAAATATTGAATCTGTTAGAATGTGTAAATCATAGAATATCCTGAGTTGGTAAGGACCCACAAGGATAATTAAAGCCCAGCTCCTGTCTCTGCACAAGACAGCCCAAGAATCACAGTAAAATAGTCTTAAAAATATTTAAGCTCATTCTGCTTGAAATTATTTCCCATCCATGCTCTTATCACATGAAAAATTGCTATTGTAAGGAAAAAGACCTGTTCATGAGAGGTGACTGCGTTGTGTTTTAATCCTGTTTTGACAGCTAATGACTGACATTTCCAAAGATAAACCATTTGTACAATCAGTCTCCATCATTTAAGACAGCAGGAAGTTCGACGCTATGTGGCTTTGCAAGTGGAATCTAACCTGCCTGCCCTCATGCCTGTATTTTTATATACCACTTGTCATTCTGTGTTTTTATTTCCTGATGTTCTTTGAGCAATTTTGAAGCAGCTTAAAAAACCAGTTTTGCATCTGAGCCCTTCACTCTGTGCCCACAGTCATTGCTAAAGGCAGCAGTCAGGCCAGGGCCTGGCTTAGGGCTTGGAGTGCCCGATGATTTTAGCGGGTTTATTTTCTAGCACTTCTTCAGTGTTGGGAATTCAGCACTGAACTGAGCAGCTCAGGCTGAGTTCTCAGAGCTCATGAGCCATTCCAGTCTGCAAAAGAATAAACTTTTATATGGAGTCATACCCTGCTAAGTAAAAAGCATGCAACGAAAGAGTTAAAAATGTTTTGAATAAATGTAGTTATCTTTAATAAGTTAATGTTACTTTATAAAATAATTCTTGAATGTTACTAAATCTACAATTTGCTATGAATAATTTTTTTTGAGGCCAAGCAAAAATTATAGTCAAAAGGTATTTTTTTTTCCATTAAACACATTCAAATAGAAGTCACCTTTTTCTTTGTGTACTTCATGAGCACTTGACCCTTCTTCTGCAAAGTCATCCCTGCCCAATAAGAGAGCTAACATCAGTGTTAAAGCCAAATACAGTGATCTTAATTTGTGTTAAGACTTTCATTACTGGAACTAAAAAATTATCAGTATTTCATGTAGTGATTATTTCACTGGGACTATTTGTGAAGTCACAAACTGCTTGGTATGTAAGTACCCTGATTTGGATTCCCTGGCTGACCATCTTCTGTTCCACAAACTGTGATAGGATTCTGTGAATCTGAAATGGTGTAGGACACAAATATATTCTCTTTTTTCCTGTCTCTCTCAGGCCAGCTGTCTTCTGACGAGACAGACAGGGGAATACCCACCTTGGAAATACTTCTTAGAGACCCTCACAGCTTCTGTTTTAGATTAGGTTTTGAATTTCTTATTAGCTGTGGAATGGTATCAGCATTAGGAGAGTTTATCATACATGCCATATGGCATGGAAACTTAGTAAAATTTGAAAAGCTGAGTAGAGTTGTCTGAAATGTTACCAGAGTCTGCAATGTGCACTTTAGCATTAAAAGAGCTGGTAATAAACCTGAGCACTGACATGTTTACAAGAGAAGTAGGTATATGAGATCACCAGTTTGTTATGCAGGCACAGACATAGTGAACTCAAACAAGTGGAACTCCAAGCCAGACAACTTCATACCAGGAATACTGTCAAGTGCTTTATCAGTGAGCATAATTATCTAGTAGGAAAAAATAACTAGAGCTGTGATAATTCCTTGTCATAAGATTTTAGTACAAGAATCAGTGTGTTCCTGAAGGAAATGTAATCCAAACATCACTTACCTTGATGGATCTGTTGCCTCTGTAATGGAAAAGGGATGGCTGGGATGGCCACAGCTGGTTCAGAGCGAAGGGTTTCCTTTGCTCCTAAGCTTCCTACCACCTCCACTGATAATGTTTTACTTTCCTTTTGATTTAGTTAAAATGGATTTCATTATTTTAGCAGAAGAAATACTTTCATTTTACTTTATGAAGATAGATGTATCTTTGAGCTCCTAAAACATGCATGTTTTAATATTAAAGCCTCTACTACTTACATACTTATTAGCATATTTCCCATATTTAGTGTAGTACTAGGCACATAAACTACTGTCCATGTTGTAGGGAAATACTGAGTTTGTTCTTCTTTGCTTATTTGGAAAACAAAAGCACAGTGGAAGGGCATAATACATGCAGTGATGTCAGAGCCTTTACTCCCCCACAGAGTGCTCTTTAAGGGACTGAAAAGAATTTCTGTTTTTTATGACACCCACCCATCTAATACATTTCACATCAGGCAAATGAATGTTCACCCTTCAGTAGTGTATTTATGTCCTTCATAAAGTTGCATACTTGATTTGAAAGTTTCAAAACTCTGTGTGATACAGATGGTTCAAACCCCATTGATAATTCAATGTCTGGTTAGCTCTAAAGTAGACCGAAGACCTGGTAATTAATGTCCTGAGAGATCTGAAAAAGCTTATGCACACATTTCTAGATACACTCATGTCTGCTGTCAGTGTTCAAACACTTTCAGGAAACTGGACTGTGATTTGGAGCATATGTTTCTTGTTCCCTAATCAGTAATCAGGCCCACTAAGGGCCACACACTGGCATGGAGTGAGGGTTAGAAGGTAAAGCACTGATTAAGGATTATAGCTGAGATGCAACTTGATCCATCAGTGGGTCCTCATATCTGTTGCTCAGATAGGTTTAGAAATAGACATGAATTTGTAAAGCAAAATAATCAAATCCTTCATAAATGGAATGAAAGTTCCCATCTAATGGGTTGATTTTGCAGTATTTATGTAAGCAGTACAACTGCTTACATTTTAAATATAGAAAAGTCAAAAGAGCACAGATCTAAGTCAAAACTGCTCAGATTGATTTTTGTTTTTACTAATATATGTGTTGTGTGTGTGGATCTGTAAAGGAGTTCATCACTGTCAGCAAAGAAAAACATTTCTCTCTTTTAGCCCCTTGCCCTCTTCCCCACACCAGACATTGCCTTTAGTCTTACAGTTCTTTGTGGCATAAACCATGGAAATTCAGAACAAGTATTTCCATAATTTGCAATTTCCAACAAAAGTGATGGCAAAGCTACCACAAAGCATGGCAAGGATCAAACAGCATCTGTTATGAACAGGATCACAACTAATGGCAGTAAGAGAGGAATGGAGGAATAAAGAACAGCTCCATTTACACCCACAGTCTGAACCTTCCAATCCAACAGAAGGCATGTTTTGCAGACAAACACAGAATGCCTTCCAGCATGCTCTGCAGAATCCAGTCATACTGACAAAAACGTTTATAGAAAGTGATCTAGTAGAGAAATGTTTACAGTACTTTGCAGAACAGAAAAAAGGAAGTCTTCCCACAAAGGCTGCAGACTTTCACCCCTTGACATATACACGTGAATCTGTAAGAATTGTAATAGGCAAATTCTATAATGTCAAGATTTCAAAGTCCCTGTGCTGGGCAGCTTGCTCACTGGGAGACTTGTAGTGCCCAGGATCAGATTCACAGAGAGTAGTTTAGGTCCACATTACCTGAACTTCCCATTCAGGTCCATCTATCTTTAATGAAAATTAATAATTTAATCTCCATGTTACTAACACATTATCTCCTTCAAAAAGTACCAGTCACCAGCCCATGGGTCAGATCAGAGTCTTTCATTTCATAATATATTAAGGCAGTAACAATAGTTCAGCATTCAATATGGTACAAAGTTTTTTGTCTATATTTTTTATTATTTTTCCTATCCTAAAAGATGATGACAATCATTTTTTCTGAGATTATAAACTATATCTTCATCTATGGTTTTTCTTATCATAATATATGAAAATGGCAAATAGAATCTATAAGTAATAAGTAAGGTATGAAATTTCACAAGGTCCTTATCATTTTGTGTCATCCCTGTCATCATGTATTTCTCTCTTTTTATTGTAAGAATATTTTTTATTTAGTGTGGAGGCTTTTTCTCTACCTTTTCTTATTCTCTTTGATGACTGAAAGTATTCTGCTGCCTAAAATATAAAAATACTTTGTTGTCCTTTCAAAATGTTGATTTATATTCAAACCTACAATTTTTTTTTTGTTTATCTCCCTCTTTATTTTTCAGTCATTGAAAAACTTGAGATTTAAGGTGCATGCATGTACTTGTGAAATTATTATAACTAAGCAGAGTATACACTGATCTTTTCCTTGAAATGTGGTAAAGTTTGTGCTATTGACATTTCATATCATGTCTCTGTTCTTGTCTTTATAGGATAACATTTCCTTATCTTCCCAAAATACAAATTTACTTCTGTACTTGCAGGTCTATTTGTTTCATTTTGCTTTACTCTTGCTTGAAAATAAATCCCCTTAAAATTTTTTATGAGGAAAAACTCTGAGGAAGCCCAGCTGGTTGGCAGCTGTGAGCCAGGGAAGCCTTTGATTCTCAGAATTAAGGACAATCTGATTTCCTTTGCTATGCACACAAGAAGCTTTAGGTTCACAAAGAAAATCTAGAAAGAAAGAAATAAATGAAGGGAGGAAATAAGCAAGCTTTCAGTGTAAAAGTTTCTGGTGAAGTAAACATTTGGCTATTTCTTGGCTCACTAGGCTAAATGCAAAGGAGGCAAATTAAGTTAGGAAGAAACTTGTACCTCAGTCCTCTAAGAAGGCAACCACAGTTCTGGACTGGAAAGGAAAACAAATGCATTTCAGATAGAAATCTGTGCAGCATAATTCCACTTGCACACCAGTCAGTGTCTATTAGCTTTGAATTAAAATTCCCTGAAGTGTTTTATTTTTAGATATTTCATTGATAGCCACAATTTTCTTATAATAATTTAAAAATAAAAATTAAATCCTAAGATATGCCAACAAAAGTATTACATTATTAAAATATTAGGACAACCTAGTGTCGTGGGTTTACCTAGGAAGGGTTAGTTTTTTAAGTGACTTATGGTGCAGGAAGCAGTGCACTTTGCTTCCTGGGAAACAGAGCCAGTGACTAGTTAGTTTTGAGTATTGATGGGTGTATAATCCAATTAAAAGTTGTTCCGCCTCCAGGGAAAAAACCATATTTAAGAGAGATACACCTGAAAAAAACCCTCCTTTCCTGTCCTGTTACTGCGAGAGAAGCAAGTCCTGTGCTTCTCTCTCTGGTAAGGCTGGGCCCTTGCCCTTTCCCCCCTCCCTCCCCTCCTCAGAGCGGGGAGGGGGGGGAGGTTTGGAAGGGAGTTTGCAGCACCGGTGCAGCTGAACGTGGGGGAGGACCCGGCCTGAGATCTCCGGCTGCTGGGCAAAACATTTTAACTACAGCGGGCAGAGCCGGGCCGGCTCCCTCCGGGCCGGCTCCCTCCAGGCCGGGTCAACTTCGCAGAGCCCAGCCCTTGCTCTGGGCCGGGCAGAGGCCAGGCCGGCTCCCCCCAGGCCAGGCCAGCTTCGCAGAGCGAGGCTATGGAGACTCTTAACTGCTTCTGCAGCCCGGCTCAGACTTTTTAAACAACCCAAGAAAAATCATGGGACTGTCGCAGAGGCCCGAGAAAGAAATTAACCCTTTCGTTACCCAGATCAAACTTGCAAAAACTGATCTGCTCTTGCACAGATAGAAGAAGAGTGAGGACACTTACAAAAACACAGCATAGAGACTCAAAGTCAGTGAGAGAAGCAGAGCTGAAGCTTAGAGGGAAGGAGCATGAGGAGTGCTACAAAGTAAAAGCTGAAAATTCTTCTGTGAAACCATGATTGAGACCAAGCTAAAATATTCCCTGTAATATATGACAAATGGTCTAAGGGGGGATGTGACGTTCTACCTGCAGCCAGTGCAGCCAGTGAATCAAGGCACCTGTGTGAAGATAAGTAGATATTGAAATAATTGCAGCCTGATGAGAAATTTGAGCAGAGAAGAGAAGAAACTGTACTCCAGATCCCTTGCCCCGGGGAATGGTCAAAGGAAATTTACATTGCCAGTCATAGAAGAAGGGGATTTCTTTGCGGCAGTAGTAGAACAACTCATCCTTAAAAAAACACCCCATGAACTGTCATAACCCACCGTAGTAGCAGTGGGAAAGCTACTGGTGTGGGAGGGACGTTCCACAACAAGCAGAGATCTTTTTCTCCTGGGCGGCTGCTAGTTGTGAAGCTGAAAACCATAAGAACTGTATTTCTTGTGGAGAAGTCAACATGGTAAAGCAGGAGAAAACTCCTCTCCCTAAATGACTGAAGAAAGACTAATTTAAAAGTGGTAAACTGACTGAAAGTCAAAGTGTTGTTTTTTGTATTGTCATTAAAAAAAAATGGAGAGGTGAGAAGAGCAAAAGTGTTCTGACAGGTTTGTTCTGGTTCTTAATTTTTTTTTCTTCCTTTTAAGTCTGTTAATAAACTTTCTTTATATTCTTTAAAGTTTGAGCCTGCTTTACCTACTCCTAATCCTTATCTCACAGCAAAATTAAATAAAATCTAGTAAGTGTACTAGCGTTTAACCAAAAAACCTCAAGTGAACGAACTCAAACCACTACACGAAATTAGTGTTTCCGCCCGGTTTCGAACCAAACTAATACACCTAGAACCTGGATATCTCAACCAAACCTTACTTTCAACAACTGAAGCATTTCTAAAACAGTGAATTTTGGTGGGATCTGAGATCCTACATGGAGCCATATGGAGGAGCACAGGAGCAAATTACCTGCAGATGGTAACAAGGAGTGGACTTGAGTACATACGAAAATTAGCCAAATTTACAGCATCTCTAGAATACTTATCTTTGTAATAATGAATGCAAAAATGTCCCAAATATGCAAAATGGATAAACATGTAATTATGCTAAGAGTTCTGGCAAACACGGTTGTGGAGATTTTAAAGAGTCGCTACTAGAAACAGAACCACATGAAGCCTTGATATTTCACTTTGGAGTACTCTTTCAAGCTTTCCTTCAAATAACTAAGAATACATGAAGAAATGCAAGAACAGCTCCACCAGATCAAAGTAATGATAGGTACTGATTTAGAACAATAAGTGAAACCAGACACTAGGACCAAAAAATACTCAGCAACACTGCTCAGTGTTTATACAGTAGAAAGGAACATGAAAGTAAGGAGCAAAATGCCTGGATTCTGAAGAGTGGACAGGATCCTGAAGTCACAAAGGAAAAAATTCCCATGATCTCTGATTTACATTTTAATAAAATAAAAAACGTTTCAAAGGACAGATTGTGTAGATGACACACTACAGTTTGCAAAATGCTTTGTGAATACAGAATTTTATTATCAGCCATTGAAGAAGAAACAGAGTCTGCACAGAATATTCATCAGCACACCTGTTGCATCTATTACAGCACAGCTTAACTCTGTAAGAGTGGTTGTCACTAAGAAAAATGAGGCTAAGTACAGATCTAAGCCCACTTATGCAGTAGACATTACATGTGACTGGAGATAACCAGAGTTACTTACCCAGCACAAAAGTACTCACTCTTGGTGCCGAGTTTTAACATGCAAAGTTAGAGAAACCATCCAAGAATTCCGCAAACTGTCCTGTTCCCGAGATTTTGTGGGTACCAATCCAGTTCCATCATGTACCTTGTGAATACTAAACCAAAAAATGGAACAAAGCCTGCATGTGGAGGTATGTGTTTACATAATTCCATGCATAGTGACCTTTACATTTGCCTATGAATAATAGCCTGTTGGACAAGGTGGTTTTCATAGGAAGTACATCCAAGATCATATAATCAATGTGAAAATTCTGTAACAGATGTCAGCCAGGGAAAAGAAACTATGTGGGAATGGAATAGATGGAGTTGATGAAAACTGAAGCATTTTTGCTAACATGAAGACAAATTTTGTGTTTTAAAAGATTTTGGCTTTACATTCAAAATACATGAGGGATCTGTGAAGATATATGTGAGTCAATATACATAAAGGAACAGCACAGACTTTATGTTTAGATATAGGAAACACAGAACCTCAGCTTGGAAGACTCTGGAAGACTTTATTTTCCCTCACATCTAATCACTGTAGCAAATAATTACGTAAATCTGTGAAGAATTATGCAGAGAACAATAACTGGAGAACTGACATCTAGAAACTGAAGACACAGTGCAGACACACAGGCAAGAACACACTTTATATAAACACGATAATTTCAAGTAGCAGATGCTAACTTAAGGCCCATTCTCCTGCCTGCCCCAAAACAAAAGGGATAGCATAAATTTAAGGATAAAAGTGAAGCAGAATGAACAAATAATTCTCAGGTATGACGACTGATAAAGAAATTCAGAGCTCATGTATTAGTGTTTTCTTCTCTTTTACCCTTCCATTTAAAGTGGCAAAAGAGGGCTTTCTAAGACATAACCCCCTTCTTTTCCTGTTTTTTGCTGCCTTTTATTTGCTCCTTATCTTTTTCTGAGTATCAACACATTTCTCCATTCTGTCCATAGCTCACAGTATATACATCCCCATGCTTCCCTGTTGAACTACTTTAAAGACACTAACAGTTATATTGTTGGCAATATGCAAAAAGATAATGGTTATTCACCTTGATCACATGAGGAAACACAATGACTACTAAATCAAATTGCATAAACAAAGCTTGGCTCAAGCTTTCATTGCTGATGGCTTTGTAAGTATTGTAATCAGATCTTTATCATATCAGACAATACCTTAAGATCTCTAAGCTGGGAGAGGTACTAAAACTGTATAAACTGTGTAAGAGTAAGAATGGAGTAAAATAACCATTTTTACTGTATTAGATGAGTGGGCTCTTAAAAATGCTCGAGGGAGTTTGCAGTATTTCATTCAGGCAGTTTTGAACTGTTCACATTTAACTACAGACCTTAAAAGAAAACTATTTTCCATTTGACTAAAAACCAGAGATGCTGGTGTTTTAATCAAGTATTTTTCATGTCAGTGGTCTTAATATGAAATATGCTTTATGCTCAGCTACCTTCCTGGTTCAGGACACATCATTGCTCGTTGTACTTACCAGGGGTGGCTCCAGTTAGGCATCCAATTGTGCCTGACGTTCAAAAAATCCTTTCTTTGTGTTCCCAAAGTCCCTGCCTGTAATCATCACTAATTTTTACTGGTTATAGAAGTATTATAAAGGTTTGTGAGTCTCAAATCACAAATGTATTTTAAATAAAAAGCCTTTTCTGTACCTTCCTCTGTAAGATTCACCCTTTGCCTCTCTAGCTCTGGGACTACTTGGGGACCAGCAGGTTTCACAGGAATCTGACTTCAGAGCAGGAAGAGTCTTATGAAAGTGTATCCTTCTTCCATTTTTGGTGTGTTGCTAAATAAAACCAGAAATGGCACTTCATAACCTATGTTTCTGAATTCCACACAGCTCTAGCAGAGGTTAAGGAATAACCCAACTGAGGGACTGACCACCTAACAAAACACAACAATTAAGTTATTACAGTGTTTTCACTATCATTGTTGGGTTTTCTTTTAAGTTTACTTAAGCAAAAGTGGCACACAACAGAGATTTCAGAAATGTGAATTTTATTGAGATTTATTTCATAGAAAATTTAAATACAAGAGATTAAATAGAAAGTCTTGTCAAGTGAAAGCCTGTGAAACTGAATTCCAATCACTGAGCAATGTCTGATGGAATTGCTAATTAGATCACATATTTCTCCTTAGATGTAGAACAAGGAGTCACACCAATGATTCCACTTTTCATCTGCAGAATAAGTTTCCAATCCCTTTTGTAACCAGTTAGTACAGTACAAGGTACAAATTCCTACTGATGCTGAACAGAAACATTTATGTATTTATAAGCTAATATATGCCTAGGGAATAAAAAGCCTCCAACTTTTATTTTTCCAATGTTTATCATCCATTGAAAAACAGATGGTAGGAGGTAAGCCAGGTTATCTCAGACTTCTTGTGATGGGTTCAGTGGCAGAGACCCAAACAGCCTCGTATGCAGCAGAATACCTATCCCACTGGCAGCCAGTTTTTTCCACTTAAGTCCTTTTTTCTGCTTGGAGCCAATCCAGCCCAGTTCAGCTCTTTTGTAGGAACTGAGGAACCAGTATTGATTTCCCATTTAAACCAATCTTGCGTAAGCCCACCACTGCCTCCCTCGCTGTGAATACGGGAGGCACTGGAGGAAACCAGCTGCAGCATTTTCAACTCGCAAAATTGCTTCTTTGAGCTGGATGTGAGCTGAGTTGCAAATTAGAAAAATAAAAAGTGAAAATGGCAGCATAGATAGGCTTTCTTTTCAAGTCTGATACACATCCAGCACTGCCTTCCTAGAAAGGATTCTCAGAAAACAGGGAATTTGCTTGTTAGAGTGAAAGGAGAAGATTCTTATTACAGGCTTCAGTGCAGTTGTCAGCCAAGATAACAAATCCTTATACCAAAGTGGCCTTAGAACAGTGAAGGAATGAGGGTTTTCAAAATAAAAAATCAAAACTGTGCACAGAGGTTTTTTTATGAAAGTGTGAAAATCTGTTATAACTGTCTTTACTGAGTGTTTATGGATTTAAGCTGAAGACTGCAGTGATGCTTGAGGATTCTCAGGCTCTGTGTCATGAAAGTTTTGTTGCCAGATTCGGAGTTTTCAGCAGGCGTCCATTGAGATCAGAGGAAAAAAATATCTCCAGCATGGATATTTTTAGGGACTAGCAGTGAGGTTTTCCCACATGCTTTACAGGATAAATAATGTTAATAACATTGATGCAAACCTTCCAAAGTCACTCAGCAATGAGCCTCAGATATCTAGGGTGCAGTTGCTGAAAACTAGAACATAGTTTGGTGGAAAATTGGGAGTACTTCTTGAAGTATAACATAGAAAACAAACAAAATTTTGAATTGTGGGTTGAAAGTCAGAGTATTTGACCCCTACACAAAATTACCATGCTAGCCTAAAAATCATACTTTTTGAGTTCTCACTCAAAACGGTTTAGCAGCTCTCTGACCTAATTCACTCACTCTCTGTTCTTAGCTGTTCACAGTCTCTAAAATGGGAATCTATATCTGGAATTTGTCAGGGACAAATTGTTGGAAGCTCTTGCATGGAAACAGGATACTTCCTCCTTCTCCTGGCATATCTGCAAAACACTTAAGGGTAACTATGCCCAGACACTCTTGTTCCTGATTTTCATGGAGAAACAAGCTACCAAACCCAGGTCATGACTGTTCCTGCCCCACATAAATACCAGTGGTGCAGTGAGATTAGTCCACTGTGATTAGTAAAGACTGAAAAGACAATCTGCAGCAGCCTGATGGATGGAGCAATTTCAAATTGTACCACATGGATGTAGGAAACCAAAAAGGACTGTACCTTCCTGGCCCAGCCTTTCAGGCTGTTTGCAGCCTTATGAACAATGGTATGAGCTGCTTCCACACAGAGATTTTAACTAACGGGGAGAAAAGATCAGTTTTGATTGGTTTCTTTTTCTATACAGAAAGCAACTGGCGAAATGGACTCCATTAGGATATTATGAAGCTTAGGTGTCAGCAACTATATTTATTAGTTAAATGTTCTTTGTCAGAGAACTTTATGCAAGAAGATTTCCCATGAGAAAGAAACTGAGAGTTAGGTGGATTATTTTCATGTAGAGGAATCAATAACCTGAGTTTCCTTGGTGAGTGGTCAGAAGAGCCAAGGTATCCACACCAGGGAATAATTAGCAGCCTAAACTGCTGGTTTGATTGATGAGGCTGCTGAGTGATTATTTCTCCAATTTTCCCCAAGTTCAATTCTCATAGACTAGGGTCAGTGAAAAGAGAAGTTAATTTTATGTTATCAGGTACTGATACTCAGATTCTTTCTGTATTCATTAGTATATCTTATTTGCATTTTCAAAGAATGATCCGGAGGCACTGTTGAGAAGGTAAAAGACTTTATAGGGATTTTTGTGGGAGTTTTGCTGAATTTGTGGCATCTGGTAGACTTCAGGAAGAATGACAGAAAAGGTTCTCCCTTGCATAAAAAGTCTGAAGAGGAGGCAGTAGTAATATTTGGAGAGAATGAGAAACTTGTGGAAGGAGAGATGAACATCTGAGCTTTATTTGAGATGTAGTGCCCAGTGAGAGAGAGGAATAGGAACAAATGTCAACAGGAACAAACCAACCTTTTGCTTTTTAATGTAGTCATAAAAAACTTACGTGCTGATAAGGAATATTTTAAACAGTGCCTCAGATAGGAAATGTCATTCACATCTACTGGAAAAAAAGAAACCCTAAAAAACCTGGTGCCTGGGGCTATGCTAATTCTTTAATGTAATGGCATTACTGTTCTGAGAGCTCTGTAAGCTTTCCAGGCTGCCAAGCATGCTTGGCGCCCATGTCTTCAAGCACTATTCCTGCAAGGTTCCTGAGTAATTTTCATTTTAATGGGTTCTTAAGTCAAGCATCTCTGGCAAAGCTTCCTAAAAAATGAGTGAGAGCTCATGCAAGGGACAATGACATTCTTTAATATTTACTGCACCAAAAATAGCTTTTAAAAACAATACACGGTATACAGAATCTTCTCTTTTTTTTCAGAAATGGTTGTTTTTAATGGCATTTGATGGATTCAGAGGGTTCTTGGTAAGTACAGTTAATATATTTTCTCTATATATTCCTTCAGTACTAAAGAGCAAATTGCTTAATATGTAATCTTGAGTAAATGTTTCCCCCAGTTACATTCACTCCCTCTTGCTGAGATGTTTTAGTCCTGCCTGAGTATTTTTCTCCTTTTAATATTTTCAGTGGGCTGGATTTATGAACCTATGAAAGCAAAGAATAGGAATCATCTTCTTCTGAAGCCAGCTGCACTAGTGAACTTACTGAATAGATGACCGAGCCCTGAATGATGATCGTATAAAGACAAGAGCACGAGAAACAAAATGAGACAAAACCACCTTCATTTTCCAAAAAACTTAGAAAGTACCAACACTGCACAAAAAGAGAGAGCAGAAGAAGAAAATTAGGGAGAGTGAACCCACAGTTTGTTTCATTTTTCATTCTAACATCATTCCAACTATAAAGAATGACAGTATAAATGATCAAACAACTGTTTGCTAATGCATTATAGATAGTCATACACAATATGGCAGCTTTATACTTGTATATTTACCCACCATGAATACAAAATATACTAAGAGTGACAGGTAATGTAGCCAAAGCTTCTACTCTCTGTAAGCATCTGTGTACTATGAATTATAAATGAGAGTCTTGTGTCCAAAGGTAGCAAGTAATGTAGATAATGCCATCTGAGTAAATGAATAAATGTGAAACAGATGCTTTTTGCATTCAGGGCACACAGGTACAGCCAGGAAGGCACCAGTACAGATTATGGATGCTGGTGAGACAGCTGTTGTCTGTATCCAGTGCCAGGTGCATTCCTACCTGGGCTGCGTTGAGCCAGTTAAAAAGGCCTTTCTCTCACTCCTTTTTAACAAGTTTCTAGCAGGATGAGGTATCTTCTTATGTAGATTCCTCAGGTGCTTGGATTTCCTCAAGGCTTTCCTTAAAAAACAAATCAGCAACATTAGTATAAGTATTGTATAAGAGGTGGTGAAATGAAACATTTAGTTTAAAACAGTCATAAAATACATTTTCTTTGCTTTTTATACAAGTCTCTTCGGGCCTGCCATTATTTCTCATATCAACAAATATTTTGCCTCAAAATGAGATTGCATGTCTTAAAAAATTACTGCTAGAAAGGCATTAAGAACCATTTTTTTTTTCCATATATGTAAATTTACTCATTTTATAAGCAAAGAGACAGGAGCTTGGACTCTGGCTAGGGAATTGGAGGGTTCTTCTTGTCAGTACAGACAGCTCCCTTGATACCTAAAAAGGTAAGTTGAAGTCCCTAGATAAAATATTAAACTTACCAGTGCTGACAGTTTTTACTTGTGAGATACAGCTACCACTATTCTTTAAGTTCAAAGAAGTTCATAAGTTTATATTGCTCTTGCACCTGTTCCTTTTCTGCCTAACAATAGAGTTATGCTGGGTCCATTTTCATGTGTGCTGAAGAGAAGCTTCTGTCCCTTTCACTTGGAAGCAAAAAAGGGTCTCAGACCCATTTCCACACGGATTTGCCATTCATGAGTTTTTTATGTCGTGTAGGGTTGCTAAAACAGTGGTGACCAAATGTGGAATGAAAGTCTATCCTAATGCAATTTTAAGAAGAAAACGAACAAATGCAGTAATAAATATGTTTCTTGTTTAGTCTGAGCACCTTGAGCTATACAAAACTCTCAAAAGGAAAAAATTCCAGGACCAATAAATATCTGTGCCTATTTTACAAGGTAATTTAACTGCCTCTTTCATAACTGAGCAGTTCAAAGATTAGAAAGTATAATCAGAGATTCATGTAAAGTTTTGGAAGAGCCTGACAGATAACATACAGCTTCTCAGAACTTACTGAGATGGTATTTCCTACGAAGGCAGTCATTGCAGTAATTTCACAGCTTTCCCTCAGAAGTAAGTAATTTTTCTTCCACACCAAATATTCCTATCTCTTCAAGCTTTTTGGCATAGGTGTGGTCAGTCAAGGAGGGGGTTTGCCTGCCATTGCCAGATTTTGAATTAATTTTGAGGTCAATCCAGATCAATACAGATGACATCCTAAGAGGAATTCTGTATTTATACAGATGTAATAGAGAATTGAGCTTTGTAATGCAAAAGCAAAGACTGAAACCAGAAGTACAGGTCCTACTCTCTGCTTTCTTTTTTTCTTTGTTTCATTTGCACCTGTGCAAAGTCAGCATAAAACACCATCATTGTTCCAATTTGACACATCTACATCCCACTCTGTTTGCAGAAGTGGAAATGACAGTTCATCTCCTCTGGGTGTGCAACAGTAAGATAGATGCAATCCAACAGGGACAGCCAAGCCTTTTGCTGTCTCTTAAATGACCTATTACTGCCATTGCTACATCCCAATATTTTTAACCTAGTAAGTAAAGCAACTCCTTGCGAGTTGCAAGTTTTGAATTAAAAAGCAAGCAAAAATCAAACTAGGGAACTGTGAAAGCCATAATTTTACTTTCCAAACAACATGATTTTATTTAGAATTATTGAATTTTAGCCATGGAAATGTCAATAATCCACAGGTGGCTTGTTCCTATTTTCTTCATGTCCTTTCCTTTCTTTCAACAAGTTGCCCTTGCATTTATTACAGTGTAAAAGTTGGGGGGAAGAAAAGGAGACTGTGGAGGTTTTTAAAAAGTTTGAGGAGTAATTTGCAAAGTGATAGTTTCTGGTAATGAAGGTTGCTACCTTTGCCCAGGTCTCTCAGTATGATAAAATTATTTCAGAATGTTAATTACTGAATAATCAGATTCCCTTGAAAATGAAACCTCAACTTTTACTAAAATATTATATTCCTAAATTATATCAGACCTGTAGTACAGTCAAATCAACAATTACACTAAAAGAACTCATGCAGTCATCTCTTTAGAATGAGACTCTATTATCTCAAAAGAATTAGAAAAATATCTATGATGCATTGCCAATACGGAAATACTCATCCCATTGGCCTCTATTATCCAAAAGGAAATGAGAAAACACTTCCATTACATTTTGCAGTGATCCATGCCTTTCTCTTTTTAAGTCAATAAACTATATCTTTCACTACAGCAGTGGATGTGTGCAAAAATGACCTTTTGCAGTTTGGCTGCTGAGATGTGCTGGGAGAGGTGACATAGGAATTGTAAAAGGAGATGCAAACCAGTTTATACTGCCAGACATGCCCCACCATGGAGTAATAAAATGAAGCCTGCAAAGCCTCTTACTACACGCACTATTTTGTTGTTCTTTGTATCATGAGACAGAATCCCCCACAAATTAGTTTAATTGAGGCTGATGCTCAAACCACAAGAAAATGTTATGAAGAGAAAGTCCCTCAAGTGACTCTTGGCCTCTGTGGAAGCACGGTCCCCTCTATCACATCATATGACTACACATAGCCCGTTGAAAAAAACGCCTTGAAATGAACACGGATTCATAGAAGGGAGGGTATTGGGGTGGGGGCACTCAGCACTCGCTGTCTCTTCAAAGAAAAAAGGAAAAAAAAAAAAAAAGACTTCAGAAAAAGTACTTTGAGACTGGTGAAATAATCTTCTGAATAAACCACCAGTGGGGAATACCCACAGTCACTGAGGACAGCATGCTGTTCAGCGTATCAACAAAAATACATTTGGCCTGCGGCAATGCTGAGGGCAAACATATCCCAGATGGACTAGAGAGGCCCAAATACCTTCAGAGATGAAAATTTAATTAGAGGAAATGTCACTGCAGTGAACAAAAGGATTGCTTTAGTGATTTTTCATCATTGTTTACTACAAGTGAAGTATAGTTTTAAGTGTTAGGACAGGCTAAGTACAGGAATATTCTTAAGCACAGGAATAGATATGAAAGGAATGGATGTTGAAGGTCAGAGAATCATCCACACTTGAGGAGTGATCAAAAGGAGTTAAACCATCAACTATTGGCAGATAGCAATTCTAATTGCTTCAGTGATGGGAAAAAGTGACAAAGGTGGTGCTTTCAAGCCACTAAGAAGGAAAAAACCTGATCTTATTTTGTTGATTGGGTGAGGGTTTTTGTTGCTTTTCTGTTGTTATTGTTGCTGCTGTGAGATCCTGAGGACGATAAAAAGTTTGGGTCTCTCTGAAACACACAGTCATCCCTGAAAATTGAGATGGCTCACTGCCTTCTTACCTCTTTGATAATCTAGTGTATATTATTAATTCTGATTCTTGCACAAGTCAGGGGTGATGTTGCTGGAAAAGCAATATATGATGCAGCACAATCACAAGGAATCAGACCCCTTCAATGAAAATATGTGAAATCTTGCATGAGTTCTGAAAGCTGTTTGGGATAAATTAAGAGAAAATAAGACAGAGTGCATTATAATATATAGGACATTATAGAAAATCTGTCAAACTATAGCATTTTCTGCATTTGGATTTTACATCTTCAGAATGCAGGGTTGAGATTTTGGTGCGTGAATTTTCTGATCGTTTTTCCCATTCAGCCTTCATTTTACAGTTTCTGTGAAAATATTTCCTCCCTCCCTCCCTCCCTCCCTCCTTCCCTTCCCTCCTTCCCTTCCCTCCTTCCCTTCCCTCCTTCCCTTCCCTCCTTCCCTTCCCTCCTTCCCTTCCCTCCTTCCCTTCCCTCCTTCCCTTCCCTCCTTCCCTTCCCTCCTTCCCTTCCCTCCTTCCCTTCCCTCCTTCCCTTCCCTCCTTCCCTTCCCTCCTTCCCTTCCCTCCTTCCCTTCCCTCCTTCCCTTCCCTCCTTCCCTTCCCTCCTTCCCTTCCCTCCTTCCCTTCCCTCCTTCCCTTCCCTCCTTCCCTTCCTTCCTTCCCTTCCTTTTTAGCAGATACAGCTCTACACAAAGCTTAATCATGGGCAGAAATTTGTTAGATTGATGCCAAAAGACCTGCCCAAAGGCAGGCTCTAAACACATTATTGTTTGAAACCTGCAATGGAGAGTCCAACCAGCCCCTGATTAGGCAACATGCCATACTAAGCAGATATTAATGAATCTTGGCAACCAAGTATGAGAAATCAGTTTGCTTGCCATCCTTTCTCTGTTACAGATGGTTATCTGGAAAACAGTCCAAACAACAGAAATATACCATATGTAAAAAAAACCCAAAAAACCCTCCATTTTTATTTTCAGGTTCACAAACTATCAGCTTAAGATTTCACAGTATATATTATTTTTGTAATTCAAGATGAGCAAGTACATCAATATCCAAATGCATCCAAATTGTGTGACACTGAAGAAACCAGTACTCTGCTTTAGGGGACTGTGATTGTATTATTGATATTATGGACTTCTGGGTAACCAACACAGATTCCATCTACAAAGTGAAAGAAGAAATTTCTTCTGTACTATCTATCAACACCCATAAAATGGAGTACTGAGGTCAACAATGCTGGGTGAAACTAATAAATAGATGTTTAAAGAAATATATCACTAAGCTAGGTTAATACTGGCTTACATTACAGAGATTCTGAAGAGGTATGAAATACACAGTAATGAAGCATAGACATCTATTTTACTATTCTAGTCTTACCAAAAGGCTAGATAATAAATTGATCTTCAGCTGATCAGTTGATAATAAATCCTTCTTCAGCTAAAAGATAAATCTGAAGGGAAATTAAGTCTCAGTATGTAGCCTTCTTCCTCCACTGATTATCAGCAGAGTAGATCATCCACTGACTATACAGTGATTATAAACTAAAGTCAGTGCAGTACCTGAGACAAATTGTGAGACAAATAAACCTCCTTAAGCAGGTGTGGGTGACACTCTCTGCAGAGACACAGGAAATGTAAAATGGGTAGAAAATATCTGTGTCTATTCCATATGTAATCTCCTAATGCATTTCGTACTAATTATTTTTCCACAGAAAACTTTTATAGAGTTATTTCCCAAACAACTGGACCAGAACAGAGAAAAATAAATGCCTGAGAGCAAAACAAAAATTCATTAAAAGGCAAAGGGTGACTCCTTAGCATGAAAAAAATTCAGAGATGCAAAATATTTCTGGTTTTTTTACATAACTGTTGAGCTACTTGCATGATTTTTCAAAATATTCTGATGACTTAAGCGCCACATGAACCATTTTGTGATGCTCCTACTCACAGCGAGCAGCACCTCACTTCAAAGTATTTGATCTGAATTCATTAAGAGCACAAATGGTGGTAGGTAACCATCCAGCAACAGGAAAGCACTGCAAAATAGCACTGAATGAGTGAAATTTCTCACATTACGTACAAAGCAGAAAAGAGGTGAAAGCCTGGTGTAATAGCTTGCAATGCAACATGAGCAAGAATTTTATAATCCTGCCATAAGGGCCATATCCTAAAAAACCTCCAGAGTGCCAAAACTAGGATGTATGAGAACTTTTGGCATGTAAGTCTTCACTCTTGAATTAAACCCACTCACCATCTGCATAAGTCTGAAGGTAACAAAGTTCACTAGGTGCTCTCATCTAAATTTTTCACAGACAAAAATCTATCTTTTCAAAAAATAACATGACTGACATTTTCCCCTCTTATTCTTAGAGGGGAAGCATATTGTGAGTCCTAGCATAATCTTCAATGTGTTCTACCTGGTATACACTTCCTACAGCATTGTAGGATTTTTATTTTGTTCTTAATTTGTTTTTTTCTTTTCATTCCAGGGTATGTCATCACAGGTATATTTTTATTATATTGATTTTATTGTTTTTACATGAGAAAAAAACATTTAAAAGAAGTACACATGCACTCACCTGCAGTGAATGTCTGCAATCTATTATTTTGCATTATATAGACTTTTGATTGGATAATTAAACACTCAAGAAGTAAAAGCTTTTCATCATGAGAACATGCTCAAGAACAGAGCTATGGATTCAGGAAGGTTTGCTTTTTCTGTATCTGCCAGTTCAGAGGAGAAGAGCCTTGTGTGGGGATAGGGAGGAGAAAAATATATGCAGCAGACAGTTTGCTCATTTGATATTATACATGGAATTCCACAGGTTGCCTCTAACATCTTGCTTGGTTTTTAGATTAGTTTTTAGATTATAACTGTGAGGTGAAGATTTTTCCTTAATATATTTACAGCTCAAGTCTGTCCATCCAGAGATCTTGGAAATCTCCAAGCTGTGGTAGTGTTTCCTAAGAGTGAGAACAAAACCATCTAATAAAGACTGTAGTGCTTAAATATGAATAATGAATAAATCTGATCTTAAGAGAAAGCTTAACAAACCCTACAGGAATAATTGACTCATAAATCCTTTAATATGAAGTTCACCTCATCAGGTAACCCAAGCACTGACACTGGTGTGGAGGAACATAAACCTGGCTATGCCAAATTAAACCAGAGAACAAATAACTTCTCACAGTTAAACCAGAGGACTGAGCTTTAGAGGCAGTTCTTCTGTGGCTTCTCTATGTGTCTGCTTTAACCCACGTGCTAGCTTAAAAAATAACATTTTGCTATCAAAAAGAGCTTTGGAAAGCTTAATATTTGTAAAGCAGGTTGACTAGCTCAAGTAGAACATACTACCAAAGAGCAAAGTATTATTCTATCAAATGAACATAGTTCGGCAGGGATTGAATCAAAATGCAGTCCATAATTTGAAAACGTACACTACCAAAAACCATTGAAGAATTCTTCTTACACTGAAGGGAAGAAAAAGTTTGTTAAAAATGTCTTAGCAGAAGTCATACAGGAAGTCAAATCTTCTTCTCTGAAGAGTTTGACAGAAGAAATCAACGTCACAGTGGGCTAGAGAAACTGGAGGCTGTTTTTCACACTGACAATAGATTAACTCAAACCAACTAACAAAGCTATGTGTCCCCCTCAAATCCCTGTTATTTTCCTTTGCTGTAGAAAATGGCATGTATGTCATCACTGAAAGGTAGAAAACATATTCTTAATGAAACAGAGAAACTGTCAAAATATAAACAAGTTAGTAATGTTTGTATAGAAATTCCAGGTATCTAGGGAGAAAAATGATGAAACAGAATTAATGCTGAAATACATCAGGCTGAAAGTAACAGAGTTACAGTGCCAGAGATATGTTGGAGGATGAGGTCTAATGAAGAGGAGTATTGAACTCTGTGCTCTGAACAGAAAAATTAAAGCACAAAGTGATGGTGCAGAATATATTGGAGGCCAATGGCATGAAAGACTGCAAGGGGCAAAGAGGGGTAACATATAAAACCGGACCTTCCACTGTGAGGATCTGTGCAGAGAGGTTTGTGTACTCTTGAAATGAATGAACACACTGCCTCAGTTTTCAGTGTGGACAACTGACCTAGGGAAGAGAGCACGAGAGACACTGGGAAAATAGTTATGGAATTGGAAATTACCATGATAAAAAGAATAATAAAGCAAGTAGTTGAATGTACTGAGGCAAAGGAATGTTAAAATCTCAAGCCAACAATTCTGAGAGAACTGGTGCATAAGATTGCAGGTCCAGCGATGAGTATCCCAAGCAAATCTATCAAGGCATTGAAGAATCTCAGCAGTACTGACAATGTTCAGAAAGAAGATTGAACAGCACGCTATTACAGCCTGAAAGTTGAACATCCACTTAAAAAAAATGTAAAGCATTAAAAGAGATTGAGAACTAATTTGTCATTGCAAACATACCAGATATGTTTGCCAAAAAAAAAAAAAAAGTAAGACTGCAGAAATTCTGCATTAACAGAACACAGAAAGTATCAAAAATTTAGGTACTATTAGTGTCTGATACAATAGTATGTGACAAAAATTAATTAAAACAAAGGATGAGATTTAGCTGAAGATGGCAAGGTGAATGAGCTGCTATTTGAATGGTAGCATATTAGTATATACTAGCACACGTATTAGCATATAAGTATATATTATTAATTTACTTTCTATAAACCTAAAGTAAATGTAGCTGCTTTTAATTAAGGCTGTTTTATCCTATCTAAGGTAGCTGATACAGCTCTGAATTGCTTCTGGTTGCTATAGTTCTCTGATTTCAACCTGTGATCATCTTGGTTCTAACAGTCTCCTTTCCCACATCTAACATTATTCTGCTCACTGCCTTTTCCACAAGTGAAACTAAAGCTAAACTGAATATAAACTATCTTGAGTTCTTACTAAAGTTTTGGTATTTTCTTACATATATTCTTATTTTAATTTCTTTTTATAATTTTATATTGTGCAGTACACTAAAGTTTCCTAGTAGAGGTAAAATCACAGATCTATGCTATTCAGCTGAACATGCCAAGTAAAAGAATTTTTTTTCATGGACTGTACATTTAAATGAAGTGTCCATTACCAGATTTCAATAGAGTCAGAAACAACCTTTTCACGCACTTAGGAAATATCACTAGTACCTTATTTGAACTTCCTCCCTTTCTGTGCTTTTAGCTTTCAATTTTGAGTGGAGATGGTTTAGTTTTTCTGGAGATAGTTCTCTTCTACATTTTGAACAAATACTTTTTAACAGATAGTTTTTTTACTTTCATGTGCTTCGCCAAATTCTTTCATCTCTCTGGCACTTGCTTTTCTGCATGTCAGGATCTCAACCCTTTTTTCGGTGTCGGTGACATCAAACATCTTTCTTCAGTCTCTGTTGTTGTCTTCTAATTTCTCAGCCGATCTGTTGTACTCATTTGTGGCCAGTTAAGTTTTGGTTTGGGGTTAGTAGTGAGGGAATGAAATAAATCAACTCTTTACACCTCAACAGTGGTTTGAAGGTTACCCTGGTTAACTGTGTCAATTCACACAATCCGCCAAGTAGCATTTAGCTCTTCCTTTTCCTACAGTATCAATAGAATTGAAATCAGTTATTCACATCAGAAATGTATGGCTCTTTCATCATCTTTACATTAGGGTTTCTTCAACTTCGTTTTTGAGACCACAAGTCAAAAGCATTCAGTAATCTAAATCAAAGTAGTTCTTGGAAAAGCGTCCAGCACATTGTCAAGCTTACGCCCAAAGATCCAGGGTGCCCATGAGAGCCACCTCCATTCTCAAAAGAGACAGGCAGCCTGTTCCCCATGGACAACCCAGTTCTACTTTCAGCTTACTACCTTTCCCTCACTCTGAAGGGATGCAGAATTCTTTAATTTCTTGGGTTTATTCATCCCTACTTTATGGCCAGTCACTAGAAATTGGAAGCCTTTTGTGAGAACCAGAGCATTTGACTAAGTAATCATTCATAAATATCTTCACTTCCTCTTGTGAAATAAGAGTATAAATAACCACAGCATGGTGCTTTTTGTCACAATTTGAACACCATCTCACGACAGCTTGCTCTGGAGTCATTCACAGCAAAGACTTGCTTTAGTAGGTTTCTGACTCTGACTGTACCTCTAGAACCAGTGACTACACTGCCAAAGTGATAAAGTGACTCTCAACAAACCCCCTCCAATCTGCTGTACCAGCCAGGCTGCTTCTTAGCCATTTTACCTAGTCTTTTTTCAATTGTACTTTTCTCACCTTGTTTAGATGTCCCAGCTACCTTTTTTTTTTCAGTGTTTAAATCCAATAGTCAGGACAGAGCCTTAAAATTCACTTGCATTGAATGATTTTCTGGAAATATATTCCTTTGCTTTTCCAGTGACGCACACATTCTCAGCTAATTAATGTCAGAATTATATTTCTATTCATGCTGTTGCCAGTAAAGGTGCAGCAAATATCCAAGGAGTGTGGTGTACCAATGACAGCAACCTTAACATAGCAAAGAAGCAAACTGAAATGGCACAGGAAGAACAGCAACCCAAAACTTCGATGGCAGAAGCATACAGAGAGAAAATGCACATGCTTGGGGATGTTATATTAATACTTTCCATGAGTATCCCATGGGCTTTTAAAGAGAGTTAAAAGTTAGCTCTACCAGGTGAAAGTAAAGTAGCATTTTCTCTGCAGAATATGACTCTTCTCTAGAGGAATTCACAAATAAAACATCCTGTCCTATTAAATTTCCTGACTGTTTGAGCACTGCCATTTGCAAATGAGTGATGGAGAAAACCTTCAGCATGTTTCCTCCACCAGAAACAAATTTACATTGACATTTTCTTTTGGTTTTAGAAAAGAAAAATCACTCTGATCATATTACTTGGGTCCTAGGATACACAGCAAAGAATCTGAGGCATTTGCTTTCTGTTTACCTTGCCCTCAGGTATTTAAATTCTTTTTATCTTCATTTCCTTTTCCCCTCTTTCATTCTTACTTCACATTTGTATAACTGTCCTTCAAAGCTCCCCAGTGTGTCCATGTCATCTCAGGTGTTTATCTTGCCAGTTTCATTCACATAAATTGCTTCCAAATTCCATTGCAAAAGCTGCCCACCTAGCAAGAAGAAATTAATTGTTTTATTTTTAGTGGTTTTTTCTAATTTTGGAGAAATTAAATGGAAATACATATTTCAAAGAATTCATGACAGGCAGACTATCAGTTTCTGTATGCATTCCTTGCAACTTATTTTATGTTTTCAGTGTGTGCTTCCAACATCAGATCAAACTTTGACAAATATATCTTCAACAGTTTACTTCCCCTAAAAAAAAGACGATAGGAAAAAGTTGGATTATTTTTTTAACAGCGTGGAAGCTATATACTGAAACCATATGTGGTGTTTCTACTCGGGAATATGTAAAGATTCCTTGGTTTTAACTGACATCATATTCCATAAAATATGAATTTTTCTCTGTGAATATTGGCTTGAACTAGCTGCTTATACAGACTCACTTTTATTTTTCATGTTCTATTTGTTTTGTAAGGAAATCATGGAAGAGCAAACATACCTTGGTGGTGAGAATCATTTTTTCCCTTTGCCTCAAAACAAAAAGATACTTCGAACAAATCTCTTTTGCTGATTTTTAACATTTCCTCTGTCGAATATAAAACCTTTAAACATTCCTCATTTGGGCAGCCATGGCTGTTAGGGAAAAAATATGACATTTAACAATTAATCTGAAAATTGTAATATTTACGTGAATGAATAAGAGGGTAGGTGGCAAATCTGGCTGCTATACCCTACACCAGTGAATGGCAAAGTATCCATTGGTGTTCATGCAGGATTATTAAAGGGTTATTGAGAAAACTGAAGAGCTTTGACCTATTACATTTATGGGGCTGAGCTGCTCTTTTAGGTTGCTAAGAGTCAGTCAGCCATTAAATCTTTGGTTTTTACATCACAGATGCAATCCCCAAGCTCCATAACTCCTGTGCTTTGAGAGGGTGGGAGTGGGGAAAGCAAATGAGAACACTTACTGGAATTTCTCTGCTTTACAAGAAGTTTGGCAAATATAGATCTAAACACTTATGCTCAGCACCATCTTTCATGGATTTGATCACTTCCTCTGGATTCAATGTATTCTTCTCATGACTTGTATTTCGGAGGTTAACTGCTAGAGGTCAGAATCTAGGGTAGCTCAAGGCTATCCAAAAGGTGTATAATAGTCTTTGAATATGAACATTTTACCCTGAATCTCCCAGACTATGAAATCCTCCTTGCTCAGGTGACATGAAAGAAAGGCCTCCATTGTTTTTCCATTCTTCCACACTGGAAGAGTGAATCATGTGACAAACAGAAACCAACAGAAAGTCCTGGGAAAAATGAACACATTTTCAAAACATTAATGATGACAGCTCCAATTTGAAGGCACTGAAAAAATAAATATTGAGAAAAGGAAGTTAATTTCTATTCACAGCATTCTCACAAATTAAAGGTTAAAAACAGGCAGTGCAAATTTACTAGCAGTTGCCAGCTCATATTTAAAACATTATCAGATCAACTTATTCTTTTGAGATAATGTCACCACACTCACCCTACACACAAATCTTGCTTATTTCCCTTTGCCATTTATTCACCTTTGTGGCAGTAATTAGCAAAGGCCTGTGATTGATTCTGAGAAAACTGAAGACATAAAACAGAAGCATGAAGTGAAATGAAATTTCTATTGTTATATTTATACCTTCCTCTTACATTTCACTATAGAAATCAAAACCAGGGGGAAAAAAGTGGAGTTTTTCTAGATTCTTAATAATCTTTTCCTCTTTGTTTTAATTTTGCGTTTCATATTTGAAGTTTTTTTCTGCCTTTTGTCCTTTTTCCACTCAGTTGCCTCTGTTTACAGCAATTTTATTCTGTCTAAATATTAGACTATGAGTTACCAAAGCCAGTTAAAAAGCTCTTAAACATCCCTTGAAGCCCCTTCTGCTGTGGATTTCTGCATCTATTAGTTGTCCTAATATAACTATTTTTAGAGCATTAGTGAAAGGATCAAGCTCAGAAAAATAATTTCAAGAAAGGTTATAGTTATTTGTTTTAGTTCAGGTTTAGCCATATAAGCACAGCATAAGTAATTGATCCAGCATATTTTAGGAAGGCATTCAGGAGATCAAACAAGAAGAACATGACATCAGAGATGGAATCTGGCAATAACCCCC
This sequence comes from Orthonyx spaldingii, assembly GCA_013397795.1. Lineage (NCBI taxonomy): Eukaryota > Metazoa > Chordata > Aves > Passeriformes > Orthonychidae > Orthonyx > Orthonyx spaldingii. The sequence goes on from VZTJ01001237.1 coordinate 110,631, forward strand.
AAACCCAGCTTTATTCTCAGAGATTTTAACAGGGATCTCACTTTCCAATTTAACTGCTTCAAGTACATACTTACCTCTCTCTTTTGCTGCTTTTCCTGCCATCCCTGGGGCTTCCATGAAATGAAGCATTAAAAAAACCTCAACAAACTATGCAATTTACAGGAAACAAATGACTTGTGGTTCATAGCCTGATACCCTGCTTCATACTTAACTGATTCCAGTTAGGCATAGCAGGACAGTAGTATTCTGCATTTTATGGCCTAACAGAAATGTCAGCCATCTGTTTGCACCTGCTGAAGTTGCTAGGGATAAGTACTACAAATCCTGTGAGCGTCTGGGCCTGGATTTCCAGAGCAAAGAAGTGTTTTTTGTTGGTGACTGTCAACATGAAGGCATTAATAACGAATGTTAGACATGTTTGAGAGGGAATGTTCCCTCCAATCCAAACAACATGATCATTCCCATCTAAACCTAACCTTCAGAAGCACTGAACAGACATTTAATTCTTGTGATTTTGCTGTTAAGCCATGGTGAATGAACTAAAGTGTAGAGTCTATATTACTTGGGACAGATGGGAAATTAGCATGTCATAAAATTCATAAAAAAGTGGTTGATGATGCTGTCTGCCTCAAGAAAATAATTACATAATGATTGTCTCCTTTGAGAATACCAACAGATGAGTTAGAGAACAGTCAGTTCTCTGATTTACCTATAATTAATATTTTAGGTGTTTGATATCCTTCAGGCAAGATGTTTTGTACTGTTAGTTTATTTCTTCAAGAGTTCTAACCCTTAGCTTTAAATTTTTAGATACTTTGTGTAACTGAACCATAGTGAAATCCAACTTATGGACCTGGTTTCAAATATTTGTTCTAATTTAGAAGTCGATTATTTTCTTTCACTATTTCTTAAAATGGTTAAAAAGTTGCACAAAAATGTCTTTTCCTAATAGACCTCATTGTTTCCATACAGCCTAAAAGGTGGCGGTGTTCAGCAAATTCATTAAGAGTTTTGCCTTTGTCTTTAGCAAGTGAGATACTGAGCACTAGAAATAGGTGGTGAGAAAGTAACCAGTTATGTATTTTCTGGGCTAAATAAAAAAGACAAGCTAGGTACAGGCTCGCAAGTACAAGAAATGGAAACAACTAAAGGCAACCGAAATTCTTGGAAAACATTACTATTCCTAATTATTTCTAAAATGTACATTCAGAATGAAAATTTAAACATAAAAACAATCCCTTTTGGCAACTCTATGCAACAGCATTTTGATTTACTTTCTGCTCCAGTGTACGTCTCAGATTTTTGGAGGCAGGTCTGAAATGAGGGACATGTAACGTGTCTGTGGAGCTGGCACTGGAGTGTAAGGGCCCACGAACTAACTCATCCCCTGGAAGAGAGGTCTTGGCACATTCCTGTGGGACAGTTTAGATCCAACCATTTTATTGAACTGGACTAATTCCAGAAGAGCTGTTCTTTCCCACCTGCCCACTTTTCACAGATGAGCTTTAAAGCTGTAGAGATGAAAGTAGCTAATTTACTTCACTGCAAACTTTGTCAGGTTGGTTCAAATCAATCTCATCTGCAATTTAAACTAAAGAAGCTAGCTTTGCAATGAAATAAATGATCGATGTTTATAGAGTTCTGCCTTGGTTTGCTGTCTACCAGCTGTGGGAAACTATCCAGTACCTGAGGGATGGTATAAATTGTTGAATTGAGACATAGTGAATGAATCAGGATTTTTCTCTAGAATCCACAAGTGTCCAGTCCTTGTGCTAATATTCAGATATTAAAATGCAGTCTAACAATCCTTTGATGTGCTCTGGAATTATAAATACCTGCAAGACTGAAGTTTAAGGACACTGCTGCATGTGAGGGTTGTCATTAATATGTTATGAATTGCTAGCAATGGGAAAAAAAGTTTAAAAATTACCTAATTTTTTTTCTGAGAACTCCTTTTCTGGGGTACCAAAGATAATAATTATACCTTTTGACTTATCCATAAAGCTAAATAACATAACACAGAAAAGACAATGAATTTGAAATCTCCTTTGTGCATGAAGTTAAATGTTAAAAGCTGCAATGAATTAAGCAATTCTCTTGGGAGTGATAAACAACAATTACAGAGAGATGTTACTGCAAAATAAACCTGGAGAAAAAGATAATGTTAATAATATAAAACCTATTTATTTGACATTTTAAAGATTCTTATTTTTAATTGGGAAAAGAGGAAGTTTCCTTACAAATGTTCTCTTTTGGAAGGAGGGAGCTCCTTCATCAGTTCTCAGAGAAGCCTTTGCAGTGGCTCCAGTGAAGCTTGCAGTAGGCTGTCCTTGGATGCTAACCATGAAAGCAGTAACAAATATCTACCTGCTCCTCATCTGCCTACAACTATCCATCATTCTAACATAATATAATCAATTACTAGATGAATTCAAATAGCAACAAGTCATCAGAAAGGCAGGGATAAGGGAAGCTGGCTGGCTCAGGTCAGATAGAACAGATTTAAAGAGAGATGATAGAAGTTAAAGTATGCAAGGAGGCAACAAAGTGTTTTGATCAGGTGAGCATTCCCTGCCACAATAGAGTGAGGGAGCCACTTGCCCTCTCCCTTCTCTGCTCCCTTTTACAGTCAGATCTGCAGATGTACTGGAAGGTGGGATAATCGTGTGTTGCTGGACAGGACACAAATATCTTCTGTGCTCCCCTAACAGGACAAATAAATGAGGGGGATCTTTGGCAAAGTACAGGCCTACCCCCAGGTCACAGGAGCAGAGTCTCTCAGAGGAGCTGGAGGGCTGCTGACAGTCTCAGAAGTGAAACCAGCAGCTTTGCTGTGCTCTAGTTTCTACCACATGCTGTTCAGTGTGCTCAGCTGAGGACAGACTCTGTCCTGTAGCAGTGTTTACACATTTTGTTAAAGCCACGTGCTGAAATGCCCCTTCTCAGGGCCCATCACAGTCTCTCCAGCGCTGCCTCTAGGCTGAAGGGAGGAGGATACTTGAGGGTCCTTGCTAAGATCAGCAGCAAGATTCACGATTTTTGTGATTTTCTGATTCATGAAATCATGATTCATGATTTTCTGTTTCAGGATACATTCACCTGGGGAGTGAGGAGATTCTCAGCTGAGGTCTTCTCTGTGGAAAGAGAGCTTTCCTGAAAATCCTTTTCTCTTAAAGCTCTCTGAATTTTTCAGCTTCTCCACTGTATCTCTGATTCCCCTGTTTACTCAGGGCACAGACAGACACTTGTTTCCCAGGTATACAAGGGGGACTAACAGTGCTATCACCTACAGCTGGGCCTAACCACTCCCCAGCTGGAAGTTATAAACCACAAAACTCAGCTGGCAAAGGGGAAAGTTAGAAGTGCTTATCTGCACCAGTGCAGTCAAATTAAGTCAAAAAAGGTGTAAAGAAAATGAACGTTTGGGCATTGGGAATTGCAGTTCATGAAGGCACACCCAAGTCACAACTTTATGGAAGCAAACAATTTCTGCATGACAGTAGTGGCTCTCAAGGAATTTAAACTATTCCAGCTCTTTTCAAAAGGAACATATGACTATTCCCTGAAATCTGATAGCCATTGTAAGAATGAGGGGCCAGATTAATGACCCAAATATGCTGTCACTTAAGCTAAGGACTGTCCCAGCACAGTCACCTTAGACACACTGATATATAAAAACACACCCACCTCAAAGCTTTCCTGAAGAATGACAGATTCTGTCAACTTTGCATACAGAGATGACATTCAATCCATTATTCCAACCAGTTCCCAAAGGTCTCAGTCACTCAAGATTTATATCTTAGCTTGTTGATGGAATCCACTGTATTTCTGGCAAAGAAATATTGAACAAGGAAATTGGAGTTAAGCAGTTCACAGAAATATGAACCTAACTCTTTGAAGAAGAGATTTTGTGCCATATTTGCATTTATCTGACAATGTTCAAGAAAAGCTATTTCTATACCCATTTACTGGTACAATCAATGCAATGGGAGGCTGAAATAAGGAATACAGGATGCCTGGATGCACTTTCTTCCATCATATCGAGGCAATGATTACTCAAAGACCAGCCTCATATCACACATTTTCAACAATTAGTTTTTTCAGGAAAAACAAGTCACTATTCAGGGAACTGGTTTGTGAGATATAACCGTATACAATTTTCTTGAGGAAAATTCTGAGTCCTATCAGCTCCAAAGAGTGAAACAGAAGATTTTCAGGCCCCACAGCTTTTAGAAGCTCAAATATTTTAATGTTCTTTATACACTGGAAAAGCATAACATAAGTAAGCCTGACTTAATTATATGTTATTGATGTAATTGTAACTGAGAAACAACAAAGGGTTTTTTTCTTATATATATTATTAAAAATATTTCATTGCCTCTTCTAGAAAGTCTTTAAAAGAAAGACTGAAGTTCCTATGACTTCTCTTTTTTTAAAAACCTTTTTTTAAACTTTCATGCAGGATGATACCCGTGGCCTTCTTGTTTTCTGACAAGACTCCGCAGCAAGGTCACTTTTTTCCCATGGGGAACATAGAGATGTTCCACCTGGCATGGCATTGCTAGGTGACCTCTTATCACATCAAGATGCCAGCAAGCTGCTCCACTGCCAATCTCTCTCTGAACATAACCCACAGCAACAGGGATGAACATCATGAGAAATGCACACCTTATTAAACTGGAAATCAACAAGTCACAGAATCACTGATCCTTATGGAGGAGAATAGATATCAGAATTTGTATGCTGGCTTTAATTCTCATTACAAATTCAGCTATTTCCCATTACTCTAGAGATATAAAGGGGAGAGTCTAAATAAAGTTTAGACCTTTATAGGATCCAACAGTAAAATCCTTCAGCTTATTAAAAAAATTAATGTAGTTTTGCATATTCTATCTGTGTTTAACCCTTCTAAAGAATTCTTATGTAAAGGTCATTTTTAATTTCTTAACAATATCTCCCAGAACAGGCTACTTAAGCATGACAGAATCTCCAATACTTGAAGCCAATGAATATATGTAATATATGCATGTCACTAAATTTAAGCATTTGTATTAGATTTAAAACAAACAGGCAGCTTACTAACCAGATCAGTACAAAAGCAGTTTCTGTAATCGAGTTGGCACCAGTTCACAGAAAATATAATTTGAAAAGGTTCACATTTAAATGAAACTTGCTTTTCATGCTCAAATGTCATTCCAAACTCCAAGGATGAGGTATTAACCCTTCATTAGCTTTGATTTAATGAAACTCAGCACTGAGCTTGAATAACCTTGACTGTACTTACTCACGAAAATATAAAAAGTAAACAAAAGACCCTGTATTGCAATCACTTAATTCTAAGAAATATCAACAAAAAATATATGGATAAACCCACAGTTTGCAGTTAAAACTTGTGCCCTTAGCCTTTATCATGGGTGGGGCAACCTAATCCCTGACTTTATCAATTGTGTCTTCAAAAATGAGCCACTCACCGCTTTCCTGCAGTGCTTCTCCTCACATTTGGGGAACCAGACAGCTGGGGGCTATCTGTCTCCCCCAAAAAAGAGCCAAAACCTCCCAGCAGATGCAGTTAAGGTAGCTCCACTTCTAGCTCCCCCCTTCATGAATCTGAATGGAGGAGAGGATTAAACTCTCTTCCACTCATTTAGGACTCATTCCAGAAAATGCTGACAAAACTATTCCAAATACAGAACTTTTCTATCTCATTGCCATCCAGAGGGTCTCGGCTAGTCCAAGGGAAAATGACCCCAGTGGGAGAGCACAGGGAAGTCACATGTTAATCCTCTTCTTCCTACAATCAGTCAGAACACTGGAAAATATGCAAACATATACAGGCACATAAAATGTGTGTAGGTGAGTACAGACTACATACATACAGAGATCTATCCACACACAGACATACAGATATATATATCTATATATATCTATATATATACACACAGATATACACAAACCCATGCACATTTTTGCCTGTGTCTCCACACACAACTTGATTTGCCTCGAATTCTGTCTTTCTGTAAAAACTACATAAGGAAATGGAAAGTAGCTTCTGGTGTATATATATTTATATGCATACACACACACACACATATATATATACAGCATATTCGTGCTGGCAGGAATATTAGAAACCCAGAATAATTTGTATCTTTACTTTCCACTTTGCCCCATAGCCACCTTGTTTTGTCATGAGCACTGAATTCAAAATCTGTCAGGAGGGGTGATTTGATGCATGTCTGCTGCTCACAGCCAAAAGCAGCAGGTATGAAAGGACAGAGAGGTTTATCTGTGCAAATTTTTTTGCAGAGTTAGCAGTACATGGGTTTTCTGTGAGCTCCATCCTACGTAATTTCCAACAATGGAGCTGAAGAGTTCTCACAGTTTCCTCAACACTCAGATTTCTTTAATGAGATGTAGAGCTTGAATTGGTATTTCTAAAATGACCCCCAAATGCTCTTAGTGGGTGCTGTCCCAGTGGCCGAGAGTGGTCACACTGGCCTGCTGCGAGCCACTTTAGGACCACTTGGTCCCCTTTCCTTCCACGGGCTCTCTTCATTCTTCAGAACTGTCTGCCTTAAAATTTTTTTAACAGGAGGGTACTTCTCATTAGTGGAACTTTTGAATCACTGAAAGGCTGTGTAACATTTAATTAGTCTTTATCTTTACAAGTAATAAAATGAGTACCTTTAGGTAAAAGAAGGCAGTCTCCGGCGTGCTGCTGGATAACAGCAAGTTTTTGATTTTCTATTCAAACAGCTATCAAACAGATTATAATTTCAGCTTCATTATTTGGCTAATTCACATTTCCTTAAAAGACACATGAGAGAAGGTTTATAAATATTGCAACAAAGAAATTTGGAGTCAACAATAAGAGAGGTTTCGAAGCTGGCAGATCAGAACAATACTTGTAAAAATACAGTTTGTATTACCTGTAAACTGTTTGGTGTTAGCTAGTTTCATTTAAATAGAAATATTCAAGGACTTCTGATACTTTTGAAATTTATCTGTTGGTTATTGACACACCACATCTTTGTTTTGAATCATCTTCAGTATGATCATATAATTTTCAAATGTTAGAGGTCTCCTTTCAAAACTTATCAAAGTTTTTTACTTTGTCAACCAACCAGACTGCAAAACAAAACAAAAAATCCCACAAGAATAATATAAATTTTAGAATTTCAAGTTCTTTTAACCCTTTCTTCCCAACACCAATCTATGTGGCGCTTGAGTTTAAAACTGTGCCATATGCAAACCGTATGTAATCTAAAGTAGATTGGGGTAATTTCCCTTTTTGTGACATTTCCCTAGGAGTACACCACAGTTCACAAATACAAAAACTAAAAGTGCATTCCAAGGCACAGATAAATGCACACATTACTATATCCTTTGGATTCAGCCATGCTAATTCACAATTCTGACTGCAGGATTCTCCAGGCTTCTAATGATCAGACTGAATAAATGCAATTAACATCCACGTTGTGCGACAGAATAAATTTGATCTTGTCTAATTCAACTTTTCAATCTATACACTGTTTATCAAACTGCAAGTTTGTTTCATTGGACTAGTTGGTGCAGAATAAATACTACTTTTTAAAGTAATGTGACATGAATATTTTGTAACAATAACAAAGAGTGGCTAAAGCAATAACAGAACACTTGTATTTCCAATATACTAGGATGCCACATGGAAAACAAAAGGATTTCCAGAAACCCTTTGTGGTGACATATTGAGGTCACTGTGATTCTGTTTCTGGCAGCACCAGGATAACATTTGCAAATTCCTAAACTATGGGTGTTGTGGAGGAAAAAAAAAAAAAGACAGATCATATTAAATATTTCTTGTGGCTAGTCAAGCTCATCTCAGTACTCCTAGTAATGCTTATCTGCTTATCATTGTTGCTTGTTTTGGATTGCTTAGATGATAAATGAATTCCCTTCACCCTCCTGCTCACTGAAGAACAGGTAACCTGTTTGAGTTCCAGCTCTAGTATAGGTTTTGGGTTTTAAAAGTGACCTTCCATTTCCTTTTTAACTGTACTTTTGCTCTGTCCACTTCACTGTTCCCCTCAACTTTCAGTGCAGTCCTTAAGGTTAATATTCCTCAGGATAGTAAAAGCAGAGTGTATTGCTTCAGTTTCTTCAAGAAAAAGAAAAATTAGAACCACAAGCAGAGAAAACTTAATTATGTTGCTTTCTGTTTGACATTGGACAGCTTGTGCGTGTACACCATTTCAAAGATATTAAATGTGAATAATTTCCTGATCTCAATATTTGTAAAAATGTAAAACATGAAAGACAACTCTTTAGTGCAGAACAGGATTTAAATCAGTATTTTGTGTAAAACGAAATTATGTCAGCCTGATATGTAGTAAATAAAATATATGTTAGGTAAAAAATGCAACTTAGCAGTACGGCATTTCTTGACCTAAATGAGAATTGTTATAAATAATACAATTTAATTTCATTTCTTAAAAAATCTCTAATTGCTATAGTTCTAAATGAAGGAACTTGTCTAAGCAAAGCAAATAATTAGTGCTTAATGCATACATGACCTGGAATAAATAAATAATGGTAATGACAGGTGGGAAGACACAAATTATACTACACTGTTGACAGTGCTCTCTCCACCTTTTGTTTTAATTTGTTTTAAAACGAGTTTACATTCTAAATGATAGCAGCGAGCTTTTTATTTTTTTTTCTGAGTGTGAAGTGACTCTTTAAATGCAACAACGTATGGCAAGAAAGAAGCCATCAGGATGAAAAGGAATTCATTTTCCCTGTCTCACTGTACTCACTGGAGCAGCCTCAACAATTTATTTTGTTGGGTTTTTTCCCTTCTCTGGGTTTTACATTTACACGAGTTCAGCATCTCTCTAGCTGATGGAAAAAGAATGTATAAAGGGAACACCTTATTTCTGTTTAAACATGAAAGATCTGTGATACACAGCTGCTTTTTCTAGCATTTGGTCAATATCTGCAATAAAAAACAGATGGCAGTTTTTTGAGAGAGTCCAGTAGGCTCTGTGCAACCAGGATTTGCTAGACAACTTTTCCCTTAAATTTACACCTGTGATAAATTATTTCTTAATCAGTAGACATGGTCAATAGACTTGGTTTTTTTTCTTTTCTAGGCAGTCAGGAGATAGGAGGGAATATTTTAATATTAATAACATTCAATATATATAAGTACAGTTTGACCTAGGTACATGCCAAAAGAAATCTGAAAGCAAAAGCAAGATACAACTTCTATAAAGATACACTTTTCAGATGTTTTAAACTACTCTTTTTGTGAGAGCTATAGATGTAAAGGGAGAAAATGGTCAGTCATTCCTTGTTTGGTCAAGGTTTGTTACTTTCCAGTGTCCTTGTCCTCATAATCGGTTAAAGCTTTTAAAAACAAGGGCATTATTTCAAATTTTATATTGCGTAAAGCAGAATAACATGGAAAAGTCTAATTAAAATGGAAATCGGTAAAGCAATTTACAACTGGAAAAGGTGTGAGAATATTGGCTTCAGACTTGTTGAACAAGTGTTAACCATAAGAATCTCATGAAATCTGCCTTTTTAGCAGAAAACTGCCTTTTTAGTTTAGATATGGCTCAGTGTAGTGCAGAAGATGAGAGAAAAGTTCTCATGAACAGAGAAGGCACAACATAACTTTGCTACTAATTATTAAAAAGAAGGCACAGTTAGAAATACAATTACTTGCTACCTTCACCTTAGCATCATTACTGCCAAGGTAGACTAATAACACAATTACTTTCATGAGAAGTTCTTATTTTGCTGAATTAACAGAAACTAGGAGATGTACAAATTTAATATGCAAATTGAAAAAGGGAGTTGTGGAATTCTGGCAAGAATTCCCCTTCTATTTGTGTGTGCTCATTATTTTAAAAGGAATCTAGATACATATCTTGAACTTAACTAACCTTTCTTTCTTTCTTTCTTTCTCTTTCTTTCTTTCTTTCTTTCTTTCTCTCTATCAAGTAATGGCTTCTCAACATAATTGCTACAAATTGAGATTTCCAAAATTGCTGAAGGGAGTCAAGCGCTCAATTCACTGTGACAGCCAGAGGGAGAAAAATGTGTTACACCAAGTTTGAAATTCAAATGTTCACCCTCACACTGTGAAATAAATGCCACCTGGATTTTAATTAACCCTTTCTATTAAAGAATTTAAAAGCATTTATGAAATCTTTCATATTACAAAAAAATTCTTTGTATTTTTTGGTAAAAAGATATTGCCATCTAAGAGGTTCAAATTCTTTTGGTAGTTCTTATGCCTTAATCTGTCTGTTGAAGACTTTTAGTATTACAGCATTACTTTATAATGTTTTTAAATATTTATAGATATTTAAAAAGAACTGAGGTACGACATATTCTTTTTAATGTTCTATGACTCTGGAACCATATTGTATTTCAAAACAGGTTTCAGGTTCACTGTAAGATACTTCTTCCCTTTAAAATGTTTATAAAGTGTATTTTTACCGTGTATTAGTGAAAAAACCAAAGCACATGAAATAGTTTCATAGACATGTAATTGTGCTGAGGAACAGCTTTGGACATGGGAGGATCAAGTGTTACTTCAAGCTTACAATTGTTACCTGAAATATGGCAGTCAGAATTTAGTCCTTGCTTTCCCAATGGGACATTTTTCATTTCAGCATTTCATTTAATTTTGTTCATTTAAAATTGGAGCACGTGCTGAAAGCTGATTTTCCTGCATTCCAGCTTGAATTATTAAGCACCCAAGCATAAGCAGTCATTTCTTTTTCCCATTAGGAAAATACCTATGTTTGACCTGAAGACCAGACCTGAGGTCCGTAGTGTCAGAAGCTTCATATTTTTGATATCTGCTGACAAAACAAACTACCAAAACCTCTCTGTGTGTCAAGGTTCTTAATGCAGTGTTTGGAGATTGTTTTAAATGGCCTGCTGTCATTCTGACTGCTATTTTTACTGTCCACCTTCCAACAAGAAATGCTCTTGGAAAACATTGCATCATTTCATACTCTCACCTTAAGATTCAGGTGCCCATTCCAGGTTACTGAGAGAGGATGCCCCTGGAAAACTCTGCTGGAGGTAGGGAGGGACTTGTTTTCTCTCCTTAAAATACGTGGTATAGTTTTCTTGTAAAACAAATCTGAAGGATGAGGTCTGCTATATTTTTCTAGACAAGGTCCAGGACTGAGTAGAAGCTGGTGCTTAGGCATCCTGTGAAGTTTTTTTTAGTCATCATCTTTTTTAAGACCATGCCTGCACAAATATGTGGAAGTACATACAGCAGGCTTGATGTTCTGATTCTTCCTTATGTCCTTAAATGAAAGTAGTTACTCTTACTGCATTTGTGGTGAAGCTCAGTCTTGGATAAGGTATCTTTGAAAAGATGCAGCCATGTGTTCTAAATCTGCTCAGACTTCTAAAAGTTTTAATCAGATATGCTTAAAAGTCAATTTATCAATACCTGGGGATCCTTCTGATTAAAAAAGAGGTACCTAAGAAGGTCAGTTGTCTCCAGAACTAGGCAGTAGTTGAGCTGGATTTTAGGATTACACTTAGGTGTCTAAGATTTGTCTTCAAGCACCAAGTTGCTTCTTTTCAAAAATGACTATGTGGACTAACTGACCCTACTTATACTAACAGAAAGAATTTTGTGGAATATGCCCTCAAAAATGTAATGAAATTTATGAATTTCTCCAATTGGCATTGGTAAAGGTTGGAACCATTTCAATCCAATGGGATAAATATTTGATCTTACTCTGCCAGGTAAAAGTGCATGTCACTGTGATTTGTGTTTTCAAAACTTTGAAGAAGTACTTCACTTGTGAAAATTGTAGCACTGTAGCTTTCCCATCCCTGTCTCCAGATGTGTAACATATACCACTGCCTTTTTGCAGACTCATTATCAGGCACTTAATAGAAAGGTGATGAAGTGATGAGAATTAAAGAATGAAAGTGCTAATAACCCTAGATATCCACAGAGTCCTCACAGTGCTTAGCAACATCATTTATTTCATGATATTAGGAAAACCAGTGGATGGCAAATTTAAGATTTACTATGTGCTGTGAAAAAAAAATCCCAGGTTTGCAGCTTTTCAGTAGCTGCTATGCTTAGATACTTTTCTTTTTTCTTATTTTTGGTATATATTTTATTTCTTCACTTCACTATGATCTGATCCTGCTGGATACTGTTAGAATTTTCAGAGTTGTAGGATATTTTCAGGCTAAAATGACAATAGGTGCAAAACTCCTCTTTAATTTCCTCCTAGTGTTTTCAGTTGTCATGGGATCAGGTCCTGGGAGATGAATATTATTGGACCACATATTCTTAGGTGCCAAAGGTCTAGATCCTGGAAAAATATATCTCATTAATTAAGAACAAAAATCTGAATTTCTGAAAATAATTCATGTTGCTGTACCTTTCAGCAGGTTAAGAGCTATGGCTACAAGGATACCTACAAAGAGACCTCATCTCCCCCTCTGACCATTTTTCATGCAATTGACCATAAAATAGCTCAGAATTGGAAGTTATGGGACTTCATTAGTGGTCGTAGGACTGTATTAATGCACTACTTCTCTTCAAGCTAATTAGCCCTGCTAAATACCTTGAGTACTGTCCAGGCATAAATTACTGCAAATACTTATTCCATATGAAAATATTAGTAAGTACAATGAGAAAAAAAACGAATCACTTCAGCATGCCCTAGAGTCTTCTTTTATATATAAAATCCTGTGCCGTTATCGAGTTCAGGCTACTCTTGCTGAGATCATATCTGTTACTTAAGTATAACCAGGGAGTGCCAGCTACCTCATGTATTACCAGCAATCTAAGAAGTAATGTTCTTGTCAGGAGGAACAGCTGCTCAATTCATCTTACTATGCCCAATCACAACGTTGTATAATAATGCTGTGCTCCTCCAGAGAGGAACAGAATGTTTCCTTTTGTCTTCATTTAGTGTTTGCCATTTCCCCTTTATAAATAATATGCTGCAGTTAGGAACCCTCATGCTGCTAAAATTAAAAAATTGTTTTCCATTTGGCATCCAAGGACCTGCAAGACAACATGAGGAACTGAAGCATGTGACCCTTTTCAACAAGAAAAAGTTGAAAGGCTGCAGTTTAGGCTTGGCTCCTAATTTGCCTTTTAACGAACGCTACATTTGTCTTCTACCACACACACAATTCCTTGCTCTGGTGATGTCCCTGCAATACCTGTGGGGAACCTACAGCCAGGAAAGAGAGGACTCTTCGATAATATATCTTACTCTGAGCGTGCAAAGCTGCAAAGGAGGCTGCTACAACCCTGGCAGCCTCCAAGGAAATATTATTCATTATGTATTTACAGTTATTGGATTAAAACTCTGTAATGTGCTCTGTTCAATTAATAATAATACAGAGCGGAATGAGCTATGAAATGCATTGTGCCTTTTAAAAGATCTAATATAAGAAAAGACAAGCAGTTTGTCCTAATGAATGCATCTAATTGGTGCACTTTATTATAAAACACTGGAACAGCATTTTTCACGAGGCAGTTCTATTTGTAACAGGCTGTCTTCAGCACGTCAGGGTGTAATAAATGTGCTACAGACTAGAACTGCTGATTAGTATTTCTGGAAGCCCAGGAAGTTAGTAGAGATTGTTTGCCACTGCAGAAAGACCTTCCAAACCCTCACGGAGGGGCCTGCAGCACTGCGATCCGTTAGGGATACGCTAATGTGATCGTCCTTCTGGAGCCAGCCCACTGCATATGCGTGTGAAGCCGTGGCACCTGAACAGCCAAAACAACAAAAAATTGCCGGTGCTTTGTTGTACCCCTGGTGACTTCCACAGTACTGATATACAAAAGGGGCTTTCAATAGATACTGCTTTCCACACTGCTTTCACAGCAATAGCTTGAGACAGAGGCATGGTTTATGTATGACTGTAACTCACTGTCCACATCACCCTTTGTTCATTTTTGATGAATGTAAAGAGGAAGAAAGGAAGGATGCACATGCAAGATTTCTTTTGAGGTGTAAGAAACGAAAAGCCCTAGAGGCACTTCTGAAAACAGACCTTAAAGCCTTAGAGGAAAACAGTCAACAGTGAATATTCCTTTGGCAGGACCCGTATACAGAATGACATGACAGTGTTCAAGCAAAATAGTTTAGATAACATCACATCTATGCAGAAATCAAATCTATGCTGAAGAAATAAAAGACTATGAAAGGAGTGAGCTTTGACTTAGAGTTCTTTTGTTTTCACTCTCAATAACTAAAAAGAAGATTTTCAGGACTTTAAATCCCAGGAAACCGTACCAGTAAATGCAGTAATTTTATTTTCATGTTTTTGAAATAAAGGATATCCAAAAAAGCTTCCATTGGAAAAATAAACATGCTTTCAGGTGCAGGAGACACTTCAGTCTTTATAGGATGCCTTTTGGTCTCATCAGTAACTTCACTTCCCTTGATATTCACTGCTGAAAGACACACCCTGCACTTCTCACTGGGGCTGGCAGTCCATTAGCCTGAACCTGGGAACATCTCCCAGCTTTATGATGTTATTCAGCCTAACAGCATTAATCTGCCTTAATACAGTTTCCTATAATAAGATGGATCCACCCCATTACTTTTACTAATTTATCTGAAAGAACAGAGGCTTCCACATGCGTTGCTTGGGCATTGGCCTGGTATCTATAGTGTTCAAATCCTGCTGATTCCGTGTAATGTAAAAGAATAAATTATACAGCCATAAAAGGAGAGTATGACTGTGTATTTACCTTCATTAATACTCCTGTCCCTGAGAAAGGCAACTTCATGATGAAGGAGTAGTACAAGTGAGGTCACGGGTTATAAGTAAACACACTTTGCGTATGTATTTGTCTTAGCAGTCTAAGACAGAAATGTTAAATTAAGATAAAAGAAGAAAGTAGGCATAAGGCTACTGTATCCCTTTTTCTGTCACACAATACACAAACTGATTGGTCTCAATTATCCTATTAGTTTTCCACATCAAACAATGCTGAGAGACTGAGCCACAGGGAAGTAGAGTGGCAGTTCTGAATGATATGCACACCCCAGGACCACGCTCTGCTGCCAGCGTCAGTGGTGCCGAGGCACGTGTGTATCATGCACAAAATGGTCCAGGGTGAGACTTCACTCATCTCCAGTTCAGATTTTGGCTAAGACGTCTCATGCTAGACTTGATGTTATGCTGAGAGCAGCAGCATTTGGTCCAAGTGAGAACAACAGGTAGGCAGAACAGGTGGCCAGAAAGAGCTGAAAGGCCACTATTGATTCAGCCACCATGACCCGCAAATTACTGCCTCCAGCAGCCACTATGTTTTGTCTGGCAAAGTCCCCAGAATCCACTAACTTACAGAAATGGGATAGTCTACGCCTCTAAGCCTGGGAGTGTAAAACATCTGTCTAAAGATGTCCCTGCTCATTACAGAAGGTTGAACTGTAAAGGTCTCTCACAACCCAAACCATTCTATGTCTCTATGATCTTACCCAAAAAAAGCTTTTGAAGTGGATCCAACTGCAGCTGGGCTGCTGAGGTTTTTCTGCTTCCTGGTGTGATACAGGGGATGCCTGCACCGTGATGGAAGAGGAAGTGTCAACACTTTCTCTGTTGGCTAGGTAACCAATTCTTTTCTTTTTCTCATAGGCATATGATATCAAGAGTTATATCAAGCAGCAAAATCTTACGAAATCTTCACTTGAATGGTGAATAAGTTGATTAATGTGATAGACTAGTCTAAGCAAAAGGTGATGGAGCCTCAGTTTGTCGTATTTATTATATTGCTTAATAAGCTAAGGAAATAAAGTTGAAATCACAGAATGTGTTGTCTTGTAAATTTGAAAGATCTCAAAGGACTTTGACTCAGGGACAGCTGTATGCAAATCCTGCTTTGGTGTCACTCAGTCCTGGCTGCCCATTCTGGTCTCAGGATAAATCAAAGGGTAGCTGATGATATTGACAGAAAAATGGCAAAGACATATATTTCACAGCATATTTACTGTACTCCTACTACTCCTTTCTGCCCAAGGGTGGGTATTGTGGGAATAATTATGTTGATTAAACAGGTCCAAGTAACCCTGCAGCAGTGAGCTATGCTGTCTTTGAGCCACTCTGTACAGTATCTGGACAACTATGATTTTCTGTATTTTTTACCTAGTTTTCAGTCTATTACCTACTAGGAGTGATCCTGACTGTACACACTGTGTCTCCAGGTGTCTATGGCCTTCTGTTCTTCCACCTCAATCCCTGTTTAGGGGCAGCAGGCAGGACATGGTATGCCAGAAGGGTGAATGGGAATGAGCTTAGAAGGTGCTATCTTCATGCCATTGTCTCTTTATGAGGCCCTGGGGTATACATTAAACTCCCAAGCATTATTTAATGCTGTGCCCCCCATGCTCAGAGTAAGACAACAGCCCTTTCAGGTGGTTTGGCATCACAGGTCCCTCAGGAATCCTGATTTCATGGGGGAAATAAGTATTTCAAGTAAACTCTTCAGGAGAATTCTGAAATTCTTTGGGGACTTCAAAGACATGACTGTACAGTAGCTGGTGTATGGCCTCTTGACACTCAACAGACAGCAGGGAGAAAAGCAAACCAAACCCAACAAAAACAAGAGCAAAAGCCTTCTCCTTTGTGCTTTGATGACAGGATATAAAAGAAATTGTGAGTTTCCTTTTTGAAAACAGTGGTCCTAATTAGGATTTCTCACACGCTGGAAACAATCTTCTTAATAGGTCATAAATAAATTATAGATATTCTACATACACAGTCAAAATACAAACTTGAATTAGCTCAGCTTGATGGAAAATATCTGTGTATCTTGTAAATCAAACTCTGTCGTCTAAAGGCATATTTTGCCCTGCATTTTCAATTGATTGAGTCTGAACTTAAATGTTCCCTTTTGGGTCAGAGGCTGGGATTGGCCTTTTAACTTGCTTTGCAAGAGCTTCCAGGCCTGAACTTTCTCAAGCATAAATGTCAATACCGTAGTCAAAGTGTTTGGCTTATTCCAGTTAAGACATATATGTATTTCCATATATGGGAAAACATAAATTAAAAAAAAATAATCCCCATGTTCTGTCTATTGTTAGAATATATGCCAACATACAAAATAAACTAAAACATACAGGGGAGATTCCTCTACATGTTATCTCTGGAATACACACTGTACTGCAATTTCTTGGAACAAGTACATAATGCATAAATATTTCTGACGGTGGCTTATGAGAAGGACACGCATGGTATACGATTATTGCAAACTATTTTTTCTGTCTCTGAAAGGTTCATGATAATTTTGTTTTCCTCAGTGTTCCTGAAGAAAAGTATGGGATGCAAAAAGATATCTGAAATATGTGCAGATAGGTCAAAAATAAAATGGAAAACTATACATTGAAAATAGATAAGAATTTTATAGTAAAGGAACTATTATTTACATTTCAAATATTTTATTATCCCTTTGGTTTGAGCTAAATTTCAGGCTGTTTTTGCAGCAGAAGGTCTTTCAAAGCCTGCACAAATATTCTCTAGCTGAACAGAGTAAGAAATGAGTATCAGAGGTGAGCATCTGCTCAAATTTCCAGTTCTCCTGGAGTTGTGACTTTATCCCAAAACAACCTAGTGAACCAATTATGCTCTTAAATTACTGCTCCTTAAGCCAGCACTGTGAGTTTATAATATACTAGCTACTGTACATCAAACTGGTAAAATAACCACTTTGACTGATTTCCCTTTCCCTGAGTAAGAGACACAGGTCCCTTGTGTTTTGGGAAGTGACTTCTCCACATCACAGGTTGCTTGTTTACTGAAACTGAGTAAATACATTTTAAAAGGACTGAAAGGTCTATTTCCTGGTGGATTACAGGGCTTGATTATTTGAAGCTTCATGGGTCTTGATGTTCATTTTTTATAATATCTTTGTCCTAATTAAGATTTTTTTTTTCCCCCATGATTCAAATATGGTCACTTTCTTCTACATAAGTGAATGAAAATGAATATTTTTATTAGAGAATTTAAGCATTTAAATACGAGAGTGCAAATATGGTCTCTTCACAGGAGTAGGGAAAATGCCAAATATTAAATATATTTCATATCTAATATACTTTGCTTTCAAAAAGAGAAAGCTTCAGGACTATATGATCACAGTGTGTGACTATATGTGTGGATTATTAATAGGATTTTACAATTTTGGGCTGGCTGGAGTGCAGGGCTAAGAGAGCTTCCCTCTATTCAGAATACTAGATAAAGTTAAGTCCCTTGTGACACACAGCATACTTTACCAATGAAATTTATAGAATTAATTTCCTTATAAGTTATTGTGCATAATAAAAATCAAAATCTAAACTTACCTATTATACCTTTGGTACAATTTGGGGAGACAGAAAACACTCACTTGAAATTGTATGACCATAGATGCAGGGAGATAGTTTGACGTCTTTGAATCTGTGAAAAGAATAAAGATTTCTGAGAATTTAAGGGTGTTTAATAAATGTGTGTCTAACACCATCCCAAAAATAGTCAAACTTCTGACTACTGTTTTCATTAGGCGTGCTAAGTGGTTGTTCACCTTAGTGCATTTCTCCTTTCTGATTGTCAGCTGGTTTTTTTTAAAAAACTCAAGCCCATATTCCCCCATGTTCAGATGGGGAACAACAGGTTATTTTCGTCAAGTGTAGTTTAGTCTGGAAAATAAACAGATTCCTCGGAAGAGTAACAATGTCCAAACAGTCGAGTAGCGGGGAAATGAGTGAATAAATAGAGAAAACAGCCAGCATTGGTTCTCGCTGCCAGCCGTTCGTGCAGCATAATGGAACCCAAAGGTAAAGATGCCCCTGAATGCTGGCTCGGCGCTGCTTGATCAGTGGCACTGGGGTCATGTTTGCCTGTAAAGAAGCCTGGATTTATGTTGCTGAGCAGATGAATGTCACCACAGCGGGGCCAGCCTTTGTGCTAGGCTTCCAAGTACACCTGATGCGCCTGTCTGAGGCACGACACAGCATGAAGGATCAGCTTTCCCAGGCCTTAGTGGCAGAGCTCTGCATGCACACAATGCAAAAATATATAAGGCTATGAATAGATATAAAAATATATCTCTGCCTTTCCTATACATTTATTCATGAAATTGCTAAGAAGGCGATGCTATAGGTATACATGCTTCTGAATACAACAGGTACACTCTCACACCAGTCAAGTCTTTGCTTCTGAGCCAAAAAACTTATGCCTGAGCCTGCTTTGAAGCCCATGGTCCTTTAGAACTCAGACACTTTCAAAAGAAAGTCTCTCCAACACCATATCTACATCCATACTAATGCATGTTTACACAGAATGGCTGTGTGTGGCAGCCAGTCTCTGCTCAGTGATGCCCAGCAATAGGACAAGTGGCAAAGTAGAGAAACTGATGCACAAAATTCCACCCAAATATGAAGAAGAATAACTTTACTGTGCAGTGACTGCACACTAGAACAGATTGCCCAGCGTGGGTGTAGAGTCTCCCTCACTGGGGATATGCCAGAGCTGTGTGGATGCAATCCATGTGCTCTGGGATGGCCCTGCTTGAGCAGAGAGATGGGACCAGATGAGCCACTGTGGTCCCTTCCAACCTGACCCATTTGGTGGTTGTTTGATCAAACCATAAATTTCCCAGATCTCAAGCAGGGAGCCCTATAGTGTCTGAAACACTGTGGGTGTCACCTCACTTAAACCGTAACTCCCAGTGGGGTTGTGATGGCTGCATCCAGCTTACTCTAGACTTTGGGGGATGGATGGCAACAGAGTAGTCAAGGGCTGTCTGGAATGGTGACCCAGACATCTTGCTGCTATGCAAATATGAGTAAAAGTCAATTATCTTACTCCATAAATAGTGGAGAGCCTCGGGCCTGCTGAGCTCTACTGCACAGCAGCAGGCTGCATGCCAGGATCTCCCCTCCAGCAGGAATGCCTCCCAAGGTTAGTCCTTGAGGCTGAGAGATTTTTTGCCACAATAGATTCTCTGCAAGTGATTAATAGCATGCTAAGCTTTGAAATCTTACCTAAGTGATATAAAGTATTGATTGTGCATGTATAATCCTTTAGACAAAAAGCACTGACCATGTCTGGGACTGAGAGTGGCTCTATCTGCACCCAGACGCTGCTCTGAGAAGGAGTTTGGAAAACAAAGCAGTCCTTTCTGAACCTCATGACTCAAGAGGAAGGTGTCCCAGACAGTTTTGTCTGACCCTGTCCTCCATGCAGTAAGTAACCAAGCATACCTTGCCACTAAATCTCATCAAACCACTATCACATTTACCACTGAACTTGGTTAACTCCCTCCTTTCCACCAATAAAGTGTGCTGTGGCTTCTTTGTGATGAGTGAAGTGCAGGACTCCATCCGTGACACAGTCACATTGTTTCATAGGAGTTCAGAAACTGAAATAACCAGGCTGTGTCTTCTTCTATTATTTATTTCTCATCTACAATCACTTCATCTCCAAGGATATGAATGTGATATTACTCAGCTGTTTATTCCTCATAAACCATTTTACTACACTTAGGTATGTCAAATCAACATAGAAATCTGTAATAGCCTTATTAAAACAGGTCATTACAGTCATCTTATTGCTCAAGATTGATAACAGGACTGAAAGATAATAAAACATGATGTTTCAAAAGCAGGCAATAAAAAAGTCACAAAAGAACAGAATAAAAATTTTATTATGCAGTGTCAGGAATGTAAATAGTTTCAAAAGTGATGTTGTCAAGCCTTGAGGGATCTATCTCTTGGGGTAGTCTCTTCTCAAAAAAAAGACAAAATAGAAATAACTTCACAGTGCAGACTGACAGTTTATAAAACCAGTGCAGACAGTATTCTGCTCAATAATCTGTATTGAATTGCATCAACTTAAATATTGGACAGCAATACTGAAAACATACTACTGAACCAGAATTTGTTCTACCACAGGAATATATAAAATTTGTTACTTTGGCAAGTAATACCCTGACACAGCTACAATTATTAGTACATCGATCTATACTCTGAAAACCTTTTCTGTTTTTTTGTTTGGGTTGGTTGTCAACACTTTGGAAACACTCTTTATCTATAAAAGTAACATATCTCTTTTTATTGCCTGATTATATTCCAAGCTTTATTTACGGAAAAGTCTTCCCAGCACAAATATTTATGCACGAGATGATGACATTCTGTTTCAAGAGTATGTCTGCAGGGGGTTTGGAAATGCACTTCCTGGGAATATTTTGAAGAGCTGAATGCAGGTCTGTGACCTTTCTGGTACCTCCATATATGTTCCAGCTAAAGTGGATCTGGAATTGAATGAAAATTCCTGTGGAAAGGATTTTTTGTGTCCTTTTTCTTTCTTCTTTTAATTTCATGTCTAAATTTCACTTGCATTGCATTTTAGTCTTACATGGAAGTCCCTTTACAAAATCTGGCCTTTATGTAACAGCCAAGGCTGCCACTTTATTTCTAATATTTTCCATTTTTTTCATATTCAGTTACATGCAACAAATAAGAAAGTGAATTAGGTTTGGGGTTTAATGTGTATCTTCTACACCATCAGTAATAACAAAGCACTTGAACTATCGTCTTTGTTTTTGGCTGCTGAGTGGAATAACTCAGTTTTGAAAATTTCTGCATTAAAAATTAATTTTTAGGGAAAAGGCAGTTTAATTTAGCCAGCATATAACTTCTTGTAGCAAAATAAAAGCAATTTTGACATTTGAAACTGTGCCAAGGTTTCTGAAGAAAAATTGGAATTCTTTTGCAAAAGAATATTATTGCAATCAATGCTTTTTTAAAATGTTTATCCTGCCATCTTGCTTTTCTTACTGTATATAAGTATTGCTGGAGCTGAAATGGTTGCTCAGCTTTTCCACCATTACAATTCCTAAAAATACTAGGCAATTTGAAAGCTGTCCTTTCACAACCTCTGTAAGTAAGGTGCTAAATTCTTCCCTTCTTTGTCTTTAAGGTTAAACTTCATGATTTCATAAGTTGAAACAGGAGATCATTCAGCTCCTCGAAACTAAATATGACAGAGCACTAGATACATCCTAAAAAGTGAGCAGAGTTCCAATCTGATGCTGAGTGAGTTGCTTTAAAAGAAGTTTTGTTTCACTGGTCTTTGGTTTATGATATCTGTTTGAAAGATGACATATTGTTGGAAGTAGTGATGCATAAGCTCCACATATGCATCAGGAAGTGATAATGATTGTGGAAAGTGGAGATGGAGTGATGAGACTTTGGCTTAAGATAGTAATTTTTTTGATTAATTAAAAAGGATAAAAATATATTCTCTTACACACTGGGAATTTAGGGTACATTTTAACACTCAGAGGAGCCAACACTTTGCAGGATTAGGCAAATACCAATTCTGCAGCTGTTATTCATCAATTTTTGCAGATACTAGATAAAGCTAAAGCAGAGTCTCACCATCTTAATTTTTTTCTAACTCCTAGGCTTTCCATTTTTCATCTTGACAGTGTTTCTTTAGAGAAATGATACAGTATAAACACACCTTCTGAAGGAATTAAGAGAGACAAATACTGAGAAGTACCGCAGAATTCCTACATTCTTGCCTGAACAGAGCACATCCCACAAATAAAAGGAGAGGGCAGCTTGCTGCTCTTGGATTTTCCAAGTATCCTTGCTCTGAGAAGCAAAGGAGCCGACAGTAGAAGCAGTGGAGGTGAGCAAGTCACTGTCAATTAAAATAAAGGGGAAATGGATCCACATCCAAATTTTTTAAACAGATATTAATTTTCTTATGTTGTCTGACTATAATTCAGGCATGGCTGATGTTTTACAAGAATGTAGCATCCTTTATCTAATAATTTCAGTGTGCTTTACACATTAAAAGTGCAATTAATAGAATATGTACCAAGCAATTAGATGACCTGTTGCGACCTTTCAATTTACACTGTGACAAAGACACACACTTGGAATTCAGCAGTAGATCATTTTCTGGTATGCACACAGTCAGTTTAATGGAGCTTGGCAATATTTAAATCAAAAGGGGAAAGATGAAAGCTAATTAAGGCCAATATACTAATGCTCAAATAATTTGTATTAATAGAAATCAAAAAGAAAGGGGTAAAAAGAATCCAGTATTACAGGGAGTGAACATATTTTTTCTCTATTAATTTAAATGCCACTATGGGATAATTTCAGTGTTGGCTTGTGGTTATATTGCATGACTTTTATTAACATGAATAAGAATAATGAATTTATCTAGAATAGGCTGGAAAACCGTACCACATTATTTTTGATCACAAATGAAACCAACACAGGTTCTCTCTTTATATTTAAGTACCTCAACCACAGAGTAAAAACCCTCCCAAACCTTTCCATGGCTCCCTGGTGTTCTAAACACTGTGTTTGGGGTTAAAAATGTCCTCAACTAAGGAGCAAATGGTCATTTTCAGAGGAAAGTGCTCTTTTGCACAAAAGCGCTCCCTTTTTGAAACTCCAGCAGCACTGCACTTCCACAGGCACAGCAAGCACAGGACTGATGTGCAAGGGCTGTGCTCACAGCCCTGGGTTCTCTGGGGCTGCCAACAGGCCGAGCATTAATCCTACACTAGGAGCCACTTTGGTTCTCTGCCCCTCACCACAGAGGGCAGGGAGCTCGCTCTGTACTTCTCCTTTTCACCCCCACCAAAATGAGGGACAATTTCAAGACAGTCAGTTTGTCCCCGTGGCTAATCTTATCAGAAAATGGCAAGAAATGAGCAGTTTTGGTTTGTTAGAAAATGGCACTCTTTTTCAAAACTCTTATGCCTGCTTAATAGCTGGTTTAATGAAGACATTATGAAGTTTAAAATACATACTGTGGTATGTTGAAAACATCTGTGCTGTATCTCAGGTTCTGATGAAGATACAAAGAAATATTTCTAATTCTGCTAATTTTGTTAGCAGTCAGATGTCCTTAACTGATTTGAAATATGAATTATTACAATGATAGTAGTAGCAGAATGAAGTGATGTGCCAATTATCACTGTTTCCTCCACACAAACTCCCATTTTGCCAAATACAGATGAAAATTATGAGTAACTGAAAAACTGAGATAAGTATCCATAATAATTTACATTCAGACTTTACCATCTAATGTTCAGTCTCAGACACTCAATGACATTTTCTTCTCTTCTTGTAGTCTCTACACAAATCAGACTACCTCTAAGGACGTACACTTTGCTAAAAAGACATTTTCTTTCTTCCAGCAAGTACCTATTACAAATGAATATGGTTCATTATTTGTAAAGAAACTTGGTAAAATAGTCACTGTGTTACTCCACAAGCCAAGTTTTTAATGATAATCTTCTTTAGCCAAAATCATGACTTGAAAACAGATTTACTACCATGTACAGTTTATTAGGGACAGAAGAGTCTTACTTAGAAAACGAGCACTGAACCAAGTAGTGAAATGAAGAAACGTTTCCTTTGCACCCATTCTGTCTCTCTTGAGTTCACACAGGGCTCAATTATGCAAGTCAGTGACAAAGCTGGCCCTTGACTCCTGTGTGACAAAATCCAGCCTTATTGAATTTCCTGTTTATATTTCTAACCTCGTTGGTATTCCTGTCATGCATCCACGAACACTTCCAGGACTGCCTGCATGCTTTCAAAAAGAAGGTCGTAGTTCTTTCAGGATCATCAAACGATCATGAGTGAATCATGAATCAAGATGGAAAACATGAGGGGAATGTTCTCCTGAAAGATAAGAAAACATATAACTTCTGCAGTGCAAGTCAAAAGACTCAACCCAAAGAGGAGCATCATTTTTCTAACCCTGGAATGGCAGCCTGCAGATTTCCATGTGGCAGTTCTGGTTCTCGCTGAACTTTGATTAACTCAGGACAGCATGAGGTGCTTTTGTTTTATGGCCAAGGTCAGGCCAAATATTTTTTGTCATCTGCTTAAATAAAAAGATCTCTTTCCAGACAGATCATCTGTCTTTCCAGAGCACATTGCAAAAGCCGATCCAGTGTGAATTTCACTGAATCCTACTCTGATATTTATCTGAATCTGTTTAATAGTGTGTTTTGGAAGGTAAAACTCACATGCTAAAAAGTTAGGATAAAAGTAGGATAGCAAGAAGTCAAGGAACTTGCAATTACTATTTTCTTCTAGGATATATATTTGCCATCTATATCTTGAGAACTTTCATACAGGGTTATCTAATTGTACAGTTTGAAATATAGTTTGTTATTTATTTATCTGGCTTAGTTTCCTATAGAATATTTCAACTGAAGTTGCTCAAATAATTAATCTGGTAGTAAGCTGCCAAAATTTTTTAAAGGTTGTAAACTCTGTAGTCCTACATACTCATCCCTGGGGAAAAAAGAAACTTACCCTATCTTGATGAAATATGTTATTTTGATTGCACATAAACCTTTTAAATGCTTTAAAAATATGTTTATCCTTTCAATTCTCGAAGCAAAATATAACATTGGATTAAGAATACTAGAATTGAAAATTTCACAGGTAAAGAAATGATTTGACAATTTTTGTCATCCTTTTGGATGATATAAAGTGGATTCCTAAAAGAATCTAAAACCAAAAAAACCAAACACTGAAACTCTGAAAAGCCATAAGAAAAATTAACGACAAAAAGAATTTTATTTGCTTAGTCTACAACATAACAGTTTGCAGCTATTTAAAGAAGCTTTCAGAGAGGGTGGTGCTTATTTATAATGCAGAAGAGAATCTGCTGTCTGAAAGCAACAAATATAATGAGTTTGAACTGGAACAACAGCTGAGCTAGATGTTACAGAAACATCTCCCTAATAAGGCATAGTAACATACTAGAGGAGATTCCAGGGGACTTATTCCTGGAGCATTTTGGAATCTATGATATTGGAAATTCATAGAAGCAAGTTAGACTAGCATCTTCCAGTAGTCTGTCTCTTCAGGTAATCATAGAATTACTAGAAGTACAATGGGTTGGAAGGGACCTTGAACATCTTCTAGTTTCGACCTTCTTGTTATGGGCAGGGACACCTTCCGCTAGACCAGGTTGCTCAGAGACCCATCCAGCCTGGCCTTGAACAATTCCAGGGATGAGGCATCCATAATGTCCCTTGGGCAACCTGTTCCAGTATCTCACCACTCTCACAGTAAAGAATTTCTTCCTAACATCTAACCTAAACCTACTGTGATTCAGTTTGAAGCCAATCCCCCTTGTCCTGATATTACACACTCCCTTCAGGTGATAGAAGGCCACAATTAGGTCACCTCAAAGCCTTCTCTTTTTCAAGCTGAACAAACTCAATTCTCTCAGTCTTTCCTCAAAGGAGAAGTGCTCCCACCCTCTGGATTAGTTAACCCCATGGCAAACCCTGCAGCTCTGTCTTGCGCTAAAATTTTTATGAAAGAGTTGTTGCTAGCCAAAATGGGCTATTATCCAAAAACATTTCCAGACCTTCAGAAATGCTTTAAACAGTCTTTTTAAGAGCATCTAGACAGGTTTTGAGAGTTTTAGAAATACAATGTCAGGCTTATTCTTCTCATTCT
The DNA here is from genome assembly GCA_013397795.1 of Orthonyx spaldingii. NCBI lineage: Eukaryota > Metazoa > Chordata > Aves > Passeriformes > Orthonychidae > Orthonyx > Orthonyx spaldingii. The sequence goes on from VZTJ01001237.1 coordinate 137,135, forward strand.
AATAATTGTTCATAAGCTTTTGAAGGTAAGTGGGAAGATCAGTAGTTACTTTGGATGTTTTTTTTTAATCCGGTGCTTCTCTGCTGTTTCAAGTTTTGCATTCTTCTTATACTTTCCTATTAAGTATCCTTTTCTATTTAATACTTGCTCTGCAGAGTAATTGTATTAATTGTATGTCAAGAACTGGAAGTCCTCTCAGACATTTGAATAAACTTTTAACATTCATTCTAAAAAAATCTCAAAAAACAGTAAACAAAATCTCTTTCACTTATTAGGCACACTCATGTTTTCTCTAGTTTAACATAGGGTTAAGAACATCTTTTTGTCTGTTCTTAAACTGTGTCATTGATGCTTCAAATATGCTCAGCACAAATCTTGCACCTGGCTCTTAAAACAGTATATTTTGAAAAATGCATTCAAGGTACATTCCTGTTCTTTGATGGGAAATATTTTTATGACATTTGAAAGAGATTGCTGATGTCAGTACTATGCGTAATGGAAATTATCAAGCATTTTTTATGATTCTGTAAATTCTTAACATTTTGTGCTTGCCTGTTGTTTGGGCAAGGTAACGAAATGTCTGAGGTGAACAACAGTGCCCTTCCTATTGGTACTGGTATATGCCACCAGCGGTGGCTCACAGGTGACACACAGGCCCCTAGCACAAGATGACACAGACAGACAGAACAACATACACAGCCTGCTGGTTTCACCCCGCAGTTCACATCCCAAACACCTCTGGGAAGGGAATGGGAACAAGCAGTGTGTGGTATTAGCTCATCATGGAGGGAGCTGCACCTCGCCTGCAGAGAGTGAGTTAGCCACTTCACCTCTCCTGCTTCCCACGGGCCTTCTCCCACGTGGGAGGTGTCTGAAGGGCATCCCCAGAGCACTGCAAAGCTGTCAAAACGCTTTGAGGCAGAACACTTCAGCCATCTGTGTCCTGCTCCACAGCCCCTGTGCAGCCGGGATGTTTCCAGCTGATCCACTGGTGCCGCCGCTGCAGCAGCAGTGGGTGCAGTCAGGGGGGAAAGAGTTCCTGGGGTGCAGGGGGAGCAGAGGTGCCCCACAAAGGCCAGAAGTGCAGGCATGGCTGCAGCAGCCCAGCCAAGAACGAGGCTCACCACGCTCCTGTGCAACAGCACTCCTTGAAAACCTCAGGCAGAGTGCATCAGAACACGTGGAAGTCATCACAGAAAGAAGTAAGGATCAATTTTGTCTTTGTTGTCTTTTTTTTTTTTTTTTTTTTTTTTTTTTTTTTTTTTTTTTAAACAACCCGGTGGTCACTCTTTTTGTTT
>VZTJ01001237.1:138465-221447 GCA_013397795.1 Orthonyx spaldingii
GGTGGCAACCGTATTGTTCTGCCAATTTACAAAGCTGGATTGAGGAACCAGCTGAGATCTCTCAGCCAGAAAGCCACATTGGCAGCTTTTGGCACCTGTTCCTGGCCAACTGCTGGCACAGGGAGCACTCTTGAACCTGTGAGAGAGTGTCCTGATTGCAGTAAGCAGCTCTGCAAAAAGTCCACATTGCATCAAGTGTTGTCTGGTCCTAGAAGCCCTCAAGGTCAGCTGAGGGGAAAAGATAATTATTGTTTTCTCTCTGCAGGTTTAAATGTCCATTTTAATCTTTTTCTCCAGAAAAAAAAAAAACCCCAACCCATTGTTTAACTAGTCATATTTATTTATTTTTTATTATTTCTACTGCTCTTCCTTCATTTCTGAATGCACACATACACGGCACCTGGCTGTGTATCCAGCAGTGCCAAGTTTGACTTTAACCCACCTGCTGCCATGTGAATGTTGTTATCAATGGCATTCCATGGAAGTCACTGTTTGTACAGTCACCATTCTATAACACTGGTCATAATAGTAGAATTTATGAAGAGAGAGCAGCAATACTGCACGATAAATGGATTTCCTAGTTTTATATGTGGATGAAAATAAAATTAACATTTAATGGTAATTATTACGCATTTCTGTCTCCTGTCACAGAAAGATCCTGCTGTTTTGTCTTTTGCAATTCTATGCCCTCTCCTACTGATGCTACACACAAAGCACTTTACCATTAATTCCATTTCTCTCTCAATTCCTAAATGCAACTAGCTTTAATTTAACTGAAGTTTTGTATTATTTGATTTTCTCAGTTCAGTAGCTTACTGCAGTTATCCTGTTCAGACCAGAAGTACTAATATTGTCAGGTTGAAAGCTGCCAATGGTATGTGTGTTTGATGTATAAGCTTTCAAAGCCTCCTCAAGGAAACTGTGCAGTCTTTTAGTTCTGAAAATTAAATCTCTAAGGGCCATGACAAATTTGATATACCAGTGGAAAGTATCATCTAAGGTAGGGCTTAGATTTAGATCTATATCTATACTGATTCTAGTTTTGATATTCATATTAGTCTTTGTGTCTTCATATTCATGTATCTATCTATGAGATTCACAGAATGATCTGCTTTGTTTTGAGCATGTCCAGAAGGCTGTACACAACTAAGCATTTCCATTTCAAGGAAAACCCACCACCTTATGAAAAAAATGGTCTCTCCTCTCTCCCCCTTTTCCCTCTTTGACCTATAAGGGCTCGTATTCTTATATTTACTCCTTACAATTTTTTCCTTTTGGAGTCCATAAAATTTGTGTCTGTTTATCTCAGTGGAAGCAAGATCAGGTCTGTTTACTCATTCTCACAGCTTGCACTTCTTTTACCCATCTGTTAGGTGGTTTGTAAGAGACCTACACCTACCAAACACTGCTCATGGCAGGCTACATTTTCCTGGTTTACTCTTTCTGATTCTGTGGTTTATTAAAAGCTTGCACTACCCAGGGATAGTAACATCAGTGGCTCAGATTAATTCTTTTTGGTCTTTAGCCAGTCAACCAGCTAATTTTGTCACTTGGCTAATTTAGTGATGTGCCAGCAAAATCCATAATTACAGCTAAAAGTATTTGTACTTGTATTGCTTGCTAAGCTAAGGTGACTTCATGAATACCACATACTCCTTCTGCCCTTCAGTCCAGAGCAACACATTTAAAAAAAGTGTGGAAGTGGAATCTATCATCTATTCACTTGAAACTTTTATTGCTTTTGTTTTCGTTTTTTTTTAGAAGGCCACTAAGCCATATACTACTCTGAGTTACTCAGGGAGATACTTAAGGAATGGATGTTTTCCCCCCTGGTTAGGAAATACTTCTTGCAAGCAGACTGCTTTAGACAGAATTTGAAATCCAATTGAATTAAATCTCTGTTAAATGGGGGGAGAATATGTCCTAACATACAGTGGCCTTACCGAGATGTGATACTTTGTGATTTACCTGTTCTTCACAGGAGAAAGTATGATTTAAGGGTATATTTAAGGGAAAGTATGAGTTACTAAGCTTTTACCTATTTTTAATTGAGTAAAAGTTTCCAATAAAATATTCCATCAAAACAAAGAACAGTCTTGCCATACAGAACTTTTTTTGGAAGACAGGATTTAAAAGGCCACAACCCAACTATGAACCTCATTAGAATGTCTGTTTCATATCAGGTTCACCACCCTTCCCATCCTACCTCCATCATCACCAAAAATGGTTGCATATAGGACAGAGAAATTTCCCCAAACAGCATTATTGCAAGCTTTCCAATTGAAAACGTTTGATACAAACTTAGCAGTCAGTAAATTAAGAGCCTGGCTGTTTGCTAAAATGAATTTCTTAAGACTTGATAGAACTGCTCAGCACTTTGAGTTGGCACCTGCCAACTTCTAGTAATCAAAACCAAGCCTCCAAAAACCTTCAACTTCTTAAAACAGAGAAAACATGCCAATATCTGGTGGCTTTTTTCTTTTCTTTGCTGCTCTGTGAATGATAATTCCTCTTTGCCCTTCATAGTAAGTGCAATCCTAAAAGAGAGAGGCAGGCAAAAAAAGAAGAGTGTCTGGGGAGGAAGGACTGGCAGGGAAGATCCCGCAGCATGAGCCAGGAAAGCACAGCTCCTAGGGCTGAAGCCAGAAGCAGCAGGTTTGGTACAGAATTAATCCCTGAGTACCTTCTGCTGCCACTGGAAGTATTATGAAAGTGCTAAGGGCTGCACATGTTCACAGGCTGCTTCCCCAGCTGCTTTGGGACTAAAACCTAGCTCCAAAACACACGGGATGCTGAAGCATGCTATGTCCACATTTGCAAAGAGCACTGGGGGCTCGTGCTGGTCTGCCTGGGGGGCTGGAAAGCGCTGCTCCCTAGCCAGCAGCTGGGGGAATGGATCAGAGAGAGCTTGTGACTTGTCCAGGGTTTGGCAGCCTGTCATGGGGAGGGACAGGAGGGGTGAGAAAGGCCTCACAGAAGAGGGAAGCAGAAATAAGGACCAACAGAGGACTGTCGAGGAAGGCAGAAAACCACCTAGACTCTGAGAAGGAAGAGCTCCAACTTGTTTGCATTGCTGACTCTGACTCGATTTGGAAGCTTAGCTGTCATTATGAGAATTGGATCAGAAACAATTTTGGAAGATGATGATATTTACTTGCCAAGCCAATCCCTATCACTTACTCTCAGTGCCAGCTCCCTCAGCTCTCAGAAATAGCATTCTCTAATTTTCTTTAGGCTGGAAGCAAATACCGATTCAATAAGAGTCATGGGTTCTCAGGACTTTTCAGGAGTAAATATTAGACACATGCTGAACTTAAAACTTGACATATAAGTCAAGATGGTTTGTTTCAGTATTTTGCCTTCTCTGGAAAACAAACTGTTGCAATACAAAACTGTGCCTCTCACTTTGATCGTTTATTTTATTTACCCATGCTGATGCTCCAGGTAGTTCTAATAGGCAGAATTTGACACAGGTTTTTATGGTGCATCATTTCTGGCAGAGCTGTGATTGAAGTGACACAGCAGGCTTCCAAAGTACTCACTGAGGTACACAGACTTCACACAAACTGGTTGTGAACACGGGTATGGAGAGATTTTCAGTAACACCAGAAGCATTCATCCTCTTTTAGCCAAGCCTTGTGAATTTCCCCTCTCTGATTCTCTCAATTAGAGGTGCTGTCTGTGTGCCTTTGTATGCTTATCACTAGAGATTTAGATTTTCATCACAATAACAATGGTGTTAATGTCAAGTAAGTACATAGATAAAGAAATTCAGTGAAGCCTTTGTGGGTGTGGTTTATACTGCAAACTGAGTGGACATTCTCACTGTTACTCACTAATTGTTTCCTGTCTAGAAAGCTTTACATTATTCACATAACCTGTTCATTACTGCAGCATGTGACTGTATCTACAGATGATCATAACTCTGCCTGTGGTCAGTGGAATTTGCAGGATTTTACTGGTAGGAAATCAGCACAAGGTCTTATCACAGAGTGTTGACAGATTTACCATGGCAAAACCCCCATGCACTGCAAGTCTCTAAAAGCAGAGGGATATATGCAATACTATTAGGATCTTAGTATATTGACTGACTAAGGAATGCATTTAGCCCTAAAAGATATTTCAGTCTTTAATCTTAAGTACATGTTTTAGTGCATAGCCCTACTGTCTCCAATAGCCCTGAGTCATGTATTTAAGCAAACACCTTGATTAGTATAGTCCTGTGCTACGTCAGGCATTTGAAATAATCATAGCCACTCCAATTAAATTAATGCACTAGGTAAATGGCACTTACTTTTATGAACATAATGAATACACTAAGCAATATGTACTGGAAATAATAACTGGCTAGCAAACACAGTCTGTGGGACAACTTGTGAATGAAGTCTCACATCTCTGTGACATACACACTGCTGCTTTTTGGTTTTATTCTTGTTCTTCAAAGTACATTATGTACTAGGTGGGATAAACATACATCTGGAAATGGCATTTGTCAAATCAGAAAGGAGACTGAGAAAAGGGGGGAGGAGGAAATTCTATTGTCAGTGCAATATTTCATGCAATACCTGTAAACAAATCTAAATCACAGACAGGGTGTAACAAAATACAAGGAAAAAAATGAACTGTACAGTAACCATTCCTCTAAAGAAGAACAATGCTTTTTTCTCCTTCCCCACCTTTTTCATATTGATATCAACATACCATTTTCCAGATATCGATGGTTTTCTTTTTTCTACATTCAAAAGTTTCACTGGATTTACATATTTGATATAATTTATGCAAATAACACTTCTCCAATAGTCAATACATTTTACCTCTCAGATAAGGAAATTATCTAAACCTGAGTATTTCAAATGATAATATAATCAATGAATATTCAGGCACAATATTTTAAGGAGTCTAATTAAGGACTTCTAATCATACTTTATTGTTACCAGCCAAGTCCTGCCAACTAACATTAATGAAACTCAGACTTCAGATGGTTTACTACCAACACTGGAATATGCAGGAATTAATTACCACAAGTAGCCTACCTGCACAAGTGTACTGAAATGCATCAGTAAAATTCTAGCTCAGCAGGATTCTCATGTCCCAGTGGAGTCAATGGGAAGTAATCTTCAGGATGTTTAGCTTAATTTTATCCACCTTCTCTCTTTTTTTGGTGAATTTTAACTTTATGTTTCCTTTCCCTCTGCTGCATTCATTCGTATTCTATGAGATCTCTTCCCCTATCTATTTCCTTCCCAGGTCAGTATCCTGATGCTGCAGTAATAGCTCATGAAACCTGACATAAACCAAGAGAACTCTATAAAAACTAAAAGACAAACCTTAATGGTTCCAGTTTGGGGTTTGGGCTGTCAGTTGTACTTCAGGATTTTCTTTTTCAACTTCCTTAATCTCTCAATTTCTTTCCCTCCCCCCTCCCACTTCTCCTATTCTTTTTCAGTCTTGTTATTCTGTCTCCCAGCTTCTTGATTATTTAACTTTCCTTTTTCTTTCCTCCCTCTGCTCCAGTGCCTTTCATCTCTCCTAAACTATCTTGCAGTTCCTCAGTCCAATTCTACCTCTCACTGTTCTAACCCTACTCCATCACTAACCTTTTCCCTCATCTTGCTTTCACAGTCTCTTTGACTCTACCCATGCACTTAGAATATTTTCTTGCCATCACTCTCTCAGCCTTCAGGCAGTATGCACCACTCGGCATACAGCTTAGCAGATAGCACCTTAGGTGGCTAATTTTGCAAAAACGGATATATTTCCTGTTCATAATCAAAATCCCAGTAACTGGGATGTTTTCCACTGCATAAGTGACAATAGAGGCTCTGTTAGAAACAGCGGAAGAATTTAGTGGTTTGTTCAGTTTCCTGAGCAAAACAATCTTGTTTAATAGTTCTGATAAACCATGCAAAGATAAAACATGCAAGTACTTTATGGCAATCATAGACTTTACTTGCAGGCAAAAGTCAGAGATGTGTACAGCTGTGACCTCATGAGAGGGACCTCATTTTACTTATTTTATAGCCTTTTTCTAATCTAATAATGAACCAGTATGAAACCATGTTCCACTGGAAAGATTGTGAGCAAAGAAAAGAGAGAAGAAAAAAAGAAGAGGATATAATTATAAAATCAGTGAAACAATAAAATAATTTTAAAATACCTGTTGTTTATGAAAAGATCCTCTAGATAGGAACATAATAAAAGAGAACTACAGTGGCTCTCCAAAGGGGAACAAAAGGAAAAACCTGAGGAAAAACAAAATAAAGGTGCTGCTCCTGCAGGAAGTGGAACAGCATCCTTCCAGTAATTGAAGGTTCACCCAATCAATTCTAGCTGAAAGAGCTGAAAGAGGCCAAGACCTGGAGCTAAATTAACCTATCCAACCCCCAGATGGGGGCTGTAACACCAGCTGTAACTGCTGGTATGTCCAGAGAGACCAAAGCCATCCACAGCAGCTAGTAGCTCAATTTCCTCTGCCTCTTCAGGTGGCCATGGTATTCTTTATTCTCTGTCTGAAACTGTTGGGTAGCAGGTGGTATGGACTGTTAAGCTGTTGTCACATCTCATCCCAAAGCTGCTGGTATTTCACTGACTGATAAAGTGTGACCCTTTAATTCAAAACTTCAGGGACAAGTATTGATAGCACTTTATCCTTTTAGGCAATCTACCACTCAGAAGAAAATACTGTTCATTATAAATAAGGTTATCAGAATCTAGCCCACAGAGTAGTGAGGTAAAACACATTACTATACTAAAAGTGTTAGTTTTATTATCGGTTTTGCTATGCAGGTATTGACAGGTTGCTGTGATAACACAAGAAGTCCAGCACTTGACAAGAGCAAAGAAGAATTACAGAGTAGGTGTATACTGCTATTACAAGGGTGAAGGGAACACGGCTGCAAAGAGTTCAGGTAGAATCTTTATGTTGTTGGAAGAGATAAAGTCTTCAAAATGACAGAAAATAATTGCCTAATAAAGAGTTATAGTACTGCCCTAAGCTGCAGAATGAAACAATTATTTTTATGTAGCTCCTCATCTTTAGAATCTCAAATCCTCTTTGTTGTTCTCTCATCTTTTCCTTGATCTTTGAAGACTTTTCCCTGTACATTTAACAAGTATTTTTTGTTTGTTTTCTCTCCTCCCAGTGCTTTATCAAGCCTCTCTGTGACTCGATTCTGCAATGTTGTTGCCTTTCTGACTGTAACATCTCATCATGGGCCAGATCATTGCAGGCATCTGTTATCCAGCGCAGCTGACACGTTAACCTACAAATGCCCCCTGCACTCTCCATTATTCTCACAGGTCAGCACAGTTCATTGGTATCCCGTGACAGATGATGCAAAAGGAGAGGAGATTAGAGCATCAGGAGACAGGAGAATGACTCTGACTCTGATTAGTTTAGGCAGAATGGATTTCATGTGATCCTGAGATGCAGCTGTAGTATAAAACAAGAGATACTTCTTCATGTCTGTCATAGTGACTGCAAAATCCCAAATGAGCAGAGACACTGTGGGCAGTTGCTCATTTAATTAACCTGCCCTGACTATCAGGTTCCAGGGTCTAACGTCATTTGATAGAGTTTTCACTTTGCTCCTTAGATGAGATCACCCATGGAGACAGTGTGTGAATCTGGATCTAAACCCTATTTCACATGTGAGCCCAAACACAGCTCGCCTCCAAAATGTCCTGCATGTATTTATCCAGAGTGCAGCAATGGAGGAGTGAAAACAATACAGCTGAATGAAGAACACAAAAGGGACAATTTAGCCTACAAATTTTACCCTAACTTACTACATGTTTATTTTCTCTTTTTAGAATACTGGTAAGAAGATAACAATTTCCTGAGTATATTCATTATCACCTTTCTGGGTCATTTCATAGAGTATTTAAAATTCACTATTCACTCTGTACAGTGTGTCACTGGTCAGTCAAAACACACAGCACCTTGTCTGTTCTCTGACTAGTAGATGGAAAAAAAGAAAAAAGTTTGTGGATATGTCAAAAAATTTAGTTCTGCATATGGCAATGCCCACTTGGTAAATTCTTTCTACAGCTACTCATAAAAATAATATTTCTGTTACAAAGATATTTGACAAGAAGAGAGCCTAATAATGGGAACCAAAATGCACTAGTTTTTGCAGAAATACTCTCTGAAAGTGATATTCAGTATTGTCCCAAATTAAGAAAACAAACTATCCATGATATTCAAGGGAGAGGTCTGGCTCTGGCTAATAACATTCTGTGATAAAGGCGTTCTCTGTACTTGATTGCCAACCAAGTACTAAATTTTCCTAAAAATTGGTTAGTGAACTAAAAATGGATTACTGACTATTCAGAAGGTTTGTGGTAGCTTTTGTTGCCATAAAAGAAAAATTACAAAGATTACAATAGGCACTGGAAACTTTCCAGTCAGTCTTTTTGTGTCCTACAATGTTTTGTTAGGGATTAATACTTTTACCCTTGCAAAGAGAAGACAAAATGCCAACTTATGTGAACACAGGAGCACAGTAAGAAACAAGAAGGTCATAGATTCATAAAGGCTACCGAGAAAATCTTTAAAATCTGAATAATACAATCCTAGGCTCATTGATTTTAATGGACTTTGGATCAGGCCATTATTTCTGTTGTGATGACAATATCTGTATAATATCTTCATTTTTAAAATCATGACAATGAGTTACTGTTTGATAAGTGCTTCTAATTTTAAAGGAAAAAAAATATGTCAGTAATTAAAGATTATCCCTTGGCATTAATTTTATAAAGTGTGCCATAAAACTCTTTTTCAAATTAAAAAAGAAAATCTAGGCCAACGGAGTGCCAATGAAAAACTTGATATGAGTTAACAACCCTGCCAAAAGATGAGGAGGAGACAGATCAACTCCCTGTTTAGATTTGACTCCATGCTGATGAACCTTTTCTTAATGGTACCATTTTAAAATACATCATCCAAAAATACACTTCAGCTTCACTGCAATCCAGATTTCTGGCTCTAACAAATAATTTTTCTATGTCAGGCTGATACTAGAAAGGGCTAGTATAAAACTATTTACCTCTTTGTCAGCCACTTTTGGCTGACAACAATTTTAAGACATGTTGCTTGGGTTTTCAAAAACTTTTATCTTGTTACCTGATTTTGGTGATTCATTATACTGAATTTATAATGGTTAGAATTTCAACTACCTGATATATTTTTGTGAAGCAGGAGAAAAACATGAATCTCATTCCATGACTTCTCTAACTAAATAGGTGTTCCTCTTTCCCCCACCTGAGAATCACTAAGTGAAACACTTAATGCAAGCCAAAATGGCAAAAAACAACCAAAAAATAAATTTAAAAAACAAGATCTTTACTCTTACAACTATTAATGCCAAGGAAAGAATCAGAAAAATTTGAAGGCAACTCTAGAACTGCTGCTAGTCTTATTATGTCTGTTTGGCAGAAAGAGAAAAGATATGGACATAGAGTCTTCACTGGACCACAACCTTTCTTGTGACAGCATCTAAAAGCAGGATTCAAGTCAATTGCCCCCAAATCCATTGATCTTAGTTATGGGATTGTATGAAGAAGGATTAGCAAGTTACAATTTCAAATGGGATTTAAATTTTATGATGTCTGGGAAACATCACTAGGATTTTCATGTTGTCCTGCCTCTCAATGCAAAACTCAGCCAAGGAATGGAGAAGCCACTAACCTGGTTTGCTACCATCACACCCAGGGGATGTTGGCTGGAGGGAACAGGCAGTGAGCTGGTAGCAGGAAGCTCAGTGGTCTTTCCTGATTAATTTAAAGACTAGGAAACCTTCTAAGAAGGGAATCAAGTCTGGATAAATCCCAAATGCTAAACCTAGCTTATAGAAGCAAACACAGGGCCCTAAATCCAGATGTTTTCCATTAATTTAACCAAAGAACTTCATCTGACAGCTGGATCACAGTGAAAAATGCCTATGAATATAAGTAATAGGAAGTTAATTGTGTTCATTTAAGTAATATGAAGTGTTGATTTAAGTAGTAGGATGATACACTCATTTATGCTTGTTTTAAGGATGATTTCAAAGAAACAGGTACACAAAAATCACCGTGTTCATTTGTGTCTGCTGATCTTTCAGCTCAGGTGGTAGAAGCAATTGCCATGCTTACCATACTATTACATTTCCCCAGTGTGTGGAAGGGAACACGTTGTTCTTTCTGAGCTGCACTCTCTGTTTGAAAGAACAGAGAACACATTACAGTGTGGAAGTACCACCTTTTGGTCATGAAAATAAAAATCTGAGGCAGCAGAAAGAGAAACCAAACTCTAGAGATTTTAAGGAGCTCTTAACCAGCTTAATGAAAACAAAACATAACAAACAAAAAAATCAAACGAGAAACAGAGAAAAACATGCTCTTTGTGGGGAGACTGACACCATCTGGGAAAGGTACTAAGAGTGCCAACCCTTTTCTTAGCTGTACAGAGAAGTAACCTAAATGAACATAAGTGTCCATGTGTTCACCCTCACATAATTTAGCCATAAATATGAGGGATTTTGCTACTACCTCTTGTGCACATGAACAAAAATGCATATATGCGTATATTTCTCCACATCAACTCCTAATGCCAAGGATGGAGAACAAAATTGGTGTGTAGGCTGTAAATTGATGGCCGTTTGCCATTCTTTTAGTCTTGAGCAACTTTGCATGGATTTAATCAGTGTTAACTTCAATACCCACAACATACCGTGAAAGTTATTAATTTTCTCTTTCTCAGACCTCAGAAATGAAGATTTCCACATCTGTTGTTTATGTCTGTGGTGATTTACGTAGAAATTACACAGTCAAAAGACAAAAAAATGTGCACAAAAACCGCCACATACAGTATAAAACACATAGGATATCTTCTCTTAGCCTAAAGAGAAATGGCAATTCTCCAGCAGAACTAGTGAAGTAGAAATTCTGATTTATTGATCTTTGAGGTCAGATGTAAATATTTTCAGTTGGCTTGTTGATTTTTGTTGTGCTTGTTTTGTTTTCTGTTGCCCTTTTGAATTTATGGAAGGTAAGGTCAAAGTGTTAATGCATTAATTCAGTCAGTTTTAAAGAACCCACTTTACATCTTTCTGAGCATCCTTCGAAGCTGACATTCTGTTTAATATCTATATCAGTCATCTCTGGAAAACAATGTCATGGTGAAACTTTAAACTGCCATATGAGAGCAGACAGTTGTGGTCCTGTCTTTTTACTTTAGCAGAGTTTCACTAGGAAAGGATAAGAGGAGAAAACCCTGAAGGGGAAAGAGATAAGTTTGCTTTCTTGAAAAAATGTCCTTTATTAAAGACTCAAGCTTCAACAAATCTGATGGAATTAAACTTGAGCAGTGTGAACACCACTATTTTTTATGGCTTGCAGCAATTTCCAACTGAAAGTCAGGTAACTAGTATAATAGGCTTATATCCGATATTCTGGCTTTTTGCTCACCAAGGACTTAATTATCAGAGGACATGTAATTTTGAGGTCCATTTTCCTGTAATTTTAGTCTTTTCATGCCCAAATCTCTATGTCCTTTCAGAATAGTTCCATGACATTACTGCATTGTAATCTTTAGGGACAGTATTAAACAAAAGCAACATTATTACTGAATTACATTTGGTAAAGCAAAATTGTGCCTATGTTTCCAAGACGTTTGTTTCTTTTAAGTGCTTGGATTTGCTAAATTTTTCACAAAAAGAAGTAAAAGCACCTGTAATCTCCCTCTTGAGATAAGGTTTCTGCTTCAGGAAAACTTTACTAAATACATTTTAATGTTCATATTTTGTGTTTGTCTATATACATATATATTTACTTATAATTCTATTTATGAAAGCCCTATACACACATAGATTTATAAATCAAAAGGATTTTGACTCTATTGTGCTTCTCAGACCATTGATTTAGATTGAAAAATGCTATTTGATATTCCTTAGAGTGAAATCCATCGTTGTGTGATGGTCTACAAAACTACTTGAGGCTCACTTATTTCAGGGTTTAAGTAGCACTTCGGTGATGCATAGCCTTGTACAGATAGAATTTTACCTTTAAAGAACATCCCACGTCTTTTCCTATGATAGTTTAACTGTGCAGTAGGACTGTAAGTGTTTTGTGAGATAATACTGGAAAATCTGATGTTTCCCTCCTTCTCAGTTATATATATTTTTATTCTGAGTGGACTCTTTTCCTATTTGAAAGAAGAAAAAGGGGTAGCATTTTAAAGCAAAACATAATCTTTTTTTCTTTATATTACCAGCAGTGCTGATAATACAAATCTCCTGAGAAGAAGTGAGGTGCAGTCTGATGTCTAAAGAAGAGAATCAACCACATTTTTCCTTAATTATGCTATTGTGCATTCCTGATAGTAGAAATATCATGTCATTTTTCAGGAAACAAAATACAGGAACATTCTGAAGGGTGGCTGGTGCACAAATTTATTATCACCACAGCTGGGCATAGCACTAGGTTTTCTTTTTTCCTCAGAAAAACAAACCAGCTTTTATCTGCCATCAGCTTCAAAAAATACTGAATAGATCCTGCAATTCCCAGGGTATAGGAAGATGAAATAAGATTAAGATTAGAGAAGTGTGTGTGAAAAGGCACTAATTGAAGAACAGGAGCACTGAGAAGAAAGGATTAAACAGATTATAAATCTAATGTATAGGGAATTGCTTCATGCTTGACCGTGAGTTAGACAAAATGAACTGCTATGTTGTGCAGGGGCTTCTGTGATGACTCAACAACTCTCAAGACAAAGCAAGAAAGCTTTTTTAAAATTTTTTGGTCCTGAATGTCTCCAAGCATTGTTCTCTGAACTGATGATATAAGAGGAAGCTGAGTGAAGTGAATTTTAGGTAACATGTAAGAATTTGTTTTCATAAATATAAGGCAAATAGTTTAAAGTCCAGATGAGCAGTTTCGTTACCTATGTAGTTTTCTCTCTAATGATCTATAAAGTTCTATAGTTTTTCTATACTGTGAACATTTAGATATCAATAAAATATCTTGTACTAGTTCCAAGATGCATGGACATATTAATAATTATGGTATATTATGATATAATTATCACAAGATCTTGATGAAAGTAAGTTTCAGAATTTGACAGCTAGGGGTGTTTCGGAGAAATTGTTCAGGACATCTTTAAAACTCAAGACATTTCCTACAGGAAGCAAATTTCATGAAGGTCTAGATGCATACTCTCCTAAAAATTATCAAATGCCAAAGATAAATAAATGACCTGGCAAACAGTGAAATATAAATACTATGTGAATATACACACCTGCAGAGCAGATAAGAAATATTTATTCTCACTCATATATAAATTTTATATAAACTGAAATAAACATTCCATGTCAATTACAGATTTACAGATACAGGACTTCTTTCTTTTAAAAGATGACTTTTTGCAAATCATGCAGAATGAGAACAAAGAATCACGCACACAGAGAAAGCAGTAGCAGAAAATACCCACCACATAATTTATTTCAGCCTATTTTATATAAGCCAGAAGGTAAAGTAAGTTCATTCACTCTTATGACTATGGTGTGGCTGCTGCTATCAGACTATCAGAGTAACAAAAATCAGGTCCTATTAATATACCCAAACCACCCATGGCATACCAATAATTTCCATACTGGGTAGTAATAAAGAGATTTTTGCTCTCTCTTACTTCCACAGTTATTTATTGTTTTTGCTTGACAATAATTCCTTGATTTGGGCAAGCATGCAAAGTGAATACAACCAAGAAACATAAGGAGAAAGCATCCAGACTCTGTCTCAGGTTAAGGACACTGTGGTGGATAATGATGGTTCACACGCTATGAAAGACTAGAATAATTAATTAACCATTAGAAAACAGACTCATGAACATACCATCTGGAAGTGTTATTACATTGTGTGTCTAAATTATTCCCCTATGCTTAGCACAAATCTCTAAGAGTGGCAATTTAATTATAGAGAGGGTAAAAATTAAATTCCACAAATGATTGGAAGGCCTCCTCTCCAGTACTGTACTGACAAATCGTAGTAGAACGATAGTAGCTGATGAGTCTATTTTTTTATGCCAGAAAGATGAAAGCAAGCAATGCCCCTAAGCAGCATTCACTATGCTCCTTTCCTGTGAAAGCAGCCTGATGAAAAAGACCTGGGGGTGCTGAATCTACTTCAATCTACTGAATGAATTAATATTTCTACCACAGCACTATTAAAAGTGCAGTGGCTGCTAAGTGAGGCTGGAGAGGGTAGGGAAGAAGTACATGTCAAAACCTGCTGCTTCATAATTTTCATGCCTGTCCTCCAGAAGAGTTATGAAAGTCAGCCCACTCTCCACACTACAAAATGGATGAATGGTCACCTCAACAATAAAAATCATCTCAGACTACTGCCATACTTCAAAATAACTTTGAACTTGCTTGGTGTTCAGAGTGCTGCTGTTCCTGTTTTGGTTTTTTTGTTTGTTTAGTTGGTTGGTTGATTCGTTGGTTGGCTGGTTGGTTGGCTTTTTGTGTTTCAATATGTTTGTGTCTTTGCCCTTTCTGTTAGAAGTCAAAATGAGAAGCATGAATAAAACAATAAGGTGAGAAAACTCAGTCTGTTGACAGTTTCAACCTGATTTTCAGATCAGAGGTGCCAGGGAGGAATAAGCATTGGGTAAGTACCAGAGTGTGTTCCAGAACTTTTCTGGTTTCTTTATAAAAATCTGCAAAATAGAAGAAACCAAAGACTAAATCTATTATAATAAGAACAGAAACACTCACATGCACATGTTACTCTTGTAAAAGGGCTGTGACTTGGGTCTTGTTTTCATATATGAGTCTCATTTCAGGGGTGATGACTTAACAAAAAGACAACCACCATCACCAAATGTGGTTCCCAAATGGCATTCTCCAGATACAACTTTTGTCTTGTTAGGCTGAGGTTATAGGTGGCACTTCAAGCTCATCCTGTCTTTTCTCTTTACTAGAAGGTGCATTGTGTACTAGGGAAACTTGGCTTGATTGTACCCTTGCTTGTAAATATACTTCACTGTATTCCTGTATTATTTGTTGTTGCTAAAGATTCTGAAGAACTAATCCAGTGTTATAAATCACTCGGGAATAAGGAAGGAATTTCACTAGTAATGTAAAATTTTAAATATTTTAAACTTAGTTATGCATTCTCTCTTATACATATTATTAGTCATTTCAGATTAAGTATAAACTAAAAATATTTTGGTTGAATGAAAAGGTATTGCACTACCTGATTTAAAATTTAACCCACCAATTGGCTTAAATACACTATAAAAAGTTTATTGTGTCAGCCACAAATGTTTTTAGTGAAAACTTTTCAAATTTTATGTAAACAAGCCAAGTGTCAAGTAAGAATTCTCCAGAAATATACATATTGTTTTTATGAAAGTGAGGGGTTTAGCTTGATTCCCTAAATAATCCCAGTCTAACGAGTTCTTTAAGAAAACATCTACAATAAAAAAGTGTTGAGTGAAGAAATGGATGCATTCAGGAGAGCAACGTGTATGGAGACAGAGAATTGTTATCCTCCCTGCACTTTACAGATTTTAGTAACCTAAAACGTCCAATTTAATTCATGGTGTGCAAAAGCAGAAGAGAACAACAAAGACCCTCTTTCACAGACATGAGTTTGTATAATGGCACTTTATAATGGCTCCCCCGCAACTGCCCCTCGGAGTCGGGTCTGTTTGTTTACGTTTGCTGGTTGTTTTTCAGGAGCTGCAAAAGGCATAATCACAGCAGCAACACTAACCAGTGCTATTAACTTTGCTTTGTAAACCCTTGATGTAGCTCTGACACTCAGTCTTACTAACTACATAGTAGAATTTAAGCTGGATCATTTAAATAATGATAAAGCTGTCAAGACTGATGTGATTTTCTTCTTGAGCAATTCACCTTCTATTACGGGTTTTATTGTACTTTATAGTGGGCATCTGTAAATCTGAGGATCAGCTTAGCTCCCTAATTTACACCCATTGCACGTACTACATGGTTTTAACTGACTTACTTTAGAAGGATTCACAGTAGTTGCTAGGAAACCTTTCTGTGTTCTTTTCACTTCTTATATAGCATTAGCTTTTCAATTGATAAGGCTGTACCTTTAGGTACAGAGGGATTTAAGCAGAATCAAACAATGACAGTAGAACTGCAGCATAGATAAGCAAAAAAAAAAAAAAAAGGCGGGGAGGGGGCGTGCAAATCCTTGTTCTTTGTACAGGTAATACAGAGGATTAGAGCAAAAGAAAGGACACTGCACATTTTCCATGAACATTTTTTAAAGATATTCTGCATCATATTAAGAAGAGCCGCAAAACAAAACTTCTTACTAATAGTTTAAAGTTTATAATTTTGTAAATGGCTGTAGCAGAGAAGCCATTTCATTGTGCTACATTTGTTACATAGCATGTGTTCCTGGGGATAATTTCCGATGGTAATATTTTAAAGCATCTTTCTGTATGAGGGAAGGATAACTCCCATGCAGCTTTAAGGAAGTAAATGTTCTTGCCAGAAGTCCCTCTCTTGCAAACACATTGCCACTAAGATAACACAGTTAAGTCATACTTTTTCCTGCTGAAATAGTCTGATAGATGTCCTCAGGTTAGCAGACACAAAAGGCTATGTGAGAACAACATAGCGACAGGTAGAGACTGGAGAGATAAAAGAAAACTTTACCCTTATCTACTGTAAACTGCATTATCTTACTGCTTCTCATCTCTACTGGGATAAAATTTTCTCTTTTTCATTAGAAACCTTTTCCCAATCAATTCAAGTATACAAATGTGTATCTGATGCACAGCAGTAATTATATTACTTTCAGATGCAGATTTTCCACTATGCCATGTTTTTCTTCCCCAAAGAATCCCATCTCTTTTCAAAAGTTTCAGATGTTATTCGAGTAGACAAACTGTGAGGAGCCCACGACACTCCTCCATCTGCATACCTTCCTGTTCCCACCACATCCAGGTGCTTCATTGTCCTCAAAGCCTGATGGTGGTGTTCAGCCAGGATCCTAGTACACTCGGGAGTCTGAACAGCACCACAACCATCTTTTAAGAGGCCTTAAAGTAAATATATAAATAGTGGAAGACAATTTTGTTTTCCTTCGCAATTGAAAGAGGAAACATAATTAGAATCATCTTTTCTATGACACCTATAAAACTGTAAGTGTATGTAGTTTTACAGGTATTTGCTTTTTTTTTTTAACCAAGGTTTCTGAAAGCTAAATTCAAAACAAATTTTTCTTTTCTTTTTTTATCTCTCTCTCACTTTTTTTTGTTTTTTTTTTTTTTTTGTCCTATACTGTCCAGTAGAGGTTAGAGAGTTTCATGAGATGACAGACTCACTTCAGAAAAGAATCTAACTTATTTCTTCCAGTAGCCTTACTCAGATCTCTTGGGTTAGCAAATCTGGGCTTACATTAGCACTGTCTTGGGTAGAGTGAGTTTTTTAAACACCTGCTTTCTACCAGTCAATAGGAAAAAAAGTAGAGAAAAGTATTCCCCAGCATCTTGTTTTCAAAACAGACAAATCCAAGAACATAAAATCATGTGAAATAAGAAGGCTATCATATCTTCATTCTTAATATAGCCTGACAAAAATAAATATTTCAACCAATAAGACAAAACCATGAACAATATTTCATAAGTGAGTCTAAAGTTTATGAAGTTTAAAGGCAAGCAGGACAGTGAAAGAAATAGGGCTACACTCTGTAGTTCATTAACATCAACCAGTAATGCCTGCACCAAATCCATATCAACCTTCTTGAAAAGCACATTTCAAAAGCAAACATCATCTCAGAGGAATTTGAAAACACCTTGAGATGAAAGAGAACCTGCCACCTCCAATCATAAAGAGTACCCTTTCCATTTAAAACATCTGTCAATTCTAATTGGAGGTTGTGTGGTTTAATGTTTTAGTCCTTCTCTCATTACCCCTTTGCCCACTACCACTGAAGAATCATTAAAGGGTTTTTAGTACTCAATAGTGTCTTACCATCAAAACATTCATATATATACTGCAGCTAAGTAATCTCTCAATGTTTTTGAGTCAGCTAAAGGGATGGACTTTTAAAAATCTTTTCTTGAAAGGCCCTTGATACAATCTTTCCCCTTTTTTTTTGGTAACTATTTTCTATAATCCATCCAGTCTTTTAACAACCTTTAGAATAGGGACAATAGTTTTATATGCAGAAGGATAATATCAGTCTCTGAGTAACGCAAGTTCAAGTCCCCACCCCATTTCCAAGACAAGCTCCTCATTTAAGCATCACAGTACTGCATAAGGTCCTTTAGCCACAAGATGAGACAGAAACCTTCCTACTGCTATTGTGAAAGGATGGCTAAGTTTTGTAAGCGGAGTTATGTAAGACATCTTTCATTATTGTATAGATAACTGTTCAAAGGCCTTAACACTGGATATTACTTCTCATTGAGGTGTCTCTTTCTCCTTGTAGCAGTAGAATCAACTGAAAGGACACAAAAGTAACAGAAGAACCTCCAGACCAAACAAAACCCAATACAAACCCCAGATCTCAAAAGAACAGCTCTCAATGCAGGATATGGTCTTATCAACTCTTCTAAGGTTGATTGGTTTCATTCTGAAAGTGGCAGAAGAAACAATACAGCACACAGGCTGAGTTCCTGCTGTATCATCACAACTGACTTTTCATTAGAAGTTTTCTGTTATCCTTATGTGTGTTTCCAAAATGCAATATGAATTATGTCACATACCATTGATTGATGTTGCTAACAAAAAAAGACAGAGAAATGAGGAGGAAGAGGAGAAACAGGATGCAAACATAATTTGAAAGACTCAAAATAGCTCTTCACTTGAAAAGGAATTCTTATCATCAACAGATGGAAATTTAGAAAATAAAATTCCCAGGAATAACTATTAAAAGCTATTTTCATCTTTTAGTTAAATAATTTGAATCACATTGACCTGAAGAGATCATTGATAAAATATATAGATCTGCATTTAAAATGCAGAGAGCCAGCAAAAATCCCCACCAAAACTGATGCAAAACAATATAGAAAATACAAGTCATAACAAAATGAGTTCTGCATTGGGAAGTAGAAATTAATACACTTAGAATAAAATTAGACTGTTTCTCTTTCTAAAACAGACAGAAATTGTATTAGTTAAAAGTATACAGAAAAGACACTCTGCAAATATACAGAACTAGACTAGACTAGCTCTTATCTGCTTTATTCCCACCTTCCTTAGAAGGAGATATACGAGGCTATGAAGTGCCATATTCTTCCAAGAAGAAATGCCTCAGAAATTATGCTGTACATTTTAAACCAGCAACGATAGACAAAATACTAAGATTTTGTATGAAACTAGCTTGTGTTATGCAGATAAATACAAGAAGAATCCAGCACACTTGCTATACAGTTGATTGATATTTGGTCTACTAAGTGTAAGTAAGTTCAGGATAAAAGATCAGTGGTGAAGAAGGAGTCTTCTATTTAATTTCTGCTTCCCAAAACTACATCACACATTCCATATTTTGCTATTTTATTTAATGCTGTGTAGAAAAGAATTGCACTTGAGGAGAATATGACTACTAGACTAGTCTCAGTTCCACATTCTCCACTTCACTTACTGCAGTACAACACACCGAACAATGAAAACAATACAGAAATCATATCCCTATATATGAGGACAGCTCTCACTTCAGGATTCTACTAAGAGCTCTCATTCAGCCAGTCACACTATTTCTATCAGTACAAAGACATATTAGTGCATCAGCTCTGCACAAGATACATCTGAAATGCCCAGAGATCAGCAATCCCTTCAACATTACAACCTCCATGCTAGCTGAGTTCATTAACCCATTAGTGGGATTCCTTTACTTCCAAATGCCTTTTTGGTCTCCTAGAAGCAAAATTTATGGGTTTTCTTTTTTAATGATTTTATTTTATTATGATTAATCCCGATTTTTAAGATTACAGATAATTGGGGAAGAGCATAACTTTGATATCGTAACTTACTTTTTCCTTTTGTAGTTTTTAAATATATAGCAGCTACTCAGCAGATTTCTCATCTTTCACAACTTCTGTTGCACCACCAAAGAATTAACAGAACTTGGCTTTTTTTGCATTCTGCTAGAGTCTCAGCAGGTAATACTGCATTCCCTACAGTTCAAGGCTGTCAGATATTAAGAAGTATTCTCACTCTTTAGAGAAATGCGAGTCGAGCCAAAAAAAAAAAAAAAAGAAATAGAGAAAGAAAGGCTTCTTGAACAACCAGGGATTAAAAGCACATAGAAGTAGACTGCTGGCATGTGTAAACTAGGCTTGCACTGCAAGGGCAGTGGTGCTCATATGCCACAGTTCCCTCCATTGTTGTCTCACCAGTGGTGCTACACGTCACTGCCCACTTGACTTGTAAATCTCCCCACCACCAGTCACCTCATGACTATGGTGCAACACCCTGTATTCAATCACAGCTCCAAATCAAGGCCAAACAATGGCCTTCTCAGCCACTGAGAGGGCTGACAGACACTGAAAAAAAGAAATCCAATCCTCATATCCTAACTCCTATTTATGATCTAACTGCCCTTCCACTTGTGAGCATTTCATGTCAGTCCCTTCAACACAGCAACATTCTCATTGTCAAGTGATACAAGGACCTGATGTGTTTTCATTTCATCTCCAAACTACTGTTGCCTCATCCATCATATTTTCATCATGTCTTTGTAACTATACCAAGCTGAAAGGTTTTTCATCCTCAACAGAATAACAAGTCGAAAGACAGTTTCTACCCTATTTTGGCTTTTGTAACTAAAGACGATTCCAAAACTAACCACAAATTATCTTCCCTTCTTTCCTCCTTTTTCCCTCTCCTCCCTTCAATGACCAGCTTGCTTGAGCAATTCTTTCCAAAAAGGCCCTCATAGTATGTTTTCCACTCTCCAACCCTGTGAAGGTTGGCAAACCCTCCACAACAAGTCAGAAGCAATCTACCAGCACTATTCTATAAGTTTAAAAACCTCAATGGCCTTTAATTTTATAACAGCTGCAAAGACACCACTGTAAAAGTGTTGCTGGTTCTTTTCTCTCCAGACTTCTGAGCCAGACAGGGTACCCACAGAAATGCTTATGTACTCAGAAAGGTAACTTCTAAATATATGGGAGACTGTTGAGAGGGGGAAAACATCCTACAAAAATCTGTTGATGCACTTCTCCAGACAGTATCCCTTTCATCAATCTCAAACATTATATCAGGCTGTGGTGACATACATGGTAAGCATTTGAAAACTGATGATTAAACAAGTTTGTTTTCCTATGCCAAATGCAGGCTTGAGAAGGAAACAGCTTACATGGGTAATAAGGTTTGTTTTGGATCGATACACAGTAAATTGCCCAGTGCTGATTATTTTGAACAAATGTGCAGCTCTACCCCATATAATAAAAATCTGGCTGCCTTTTGTTACTCATGAAACTCATAAAGGTTAAACCTTTAGCCTGAAGGAAAAAAGATCCTTTTCATCCAATGAAAATTAATAGGATTGAGCATCCCTCCCCTTGCAGGCAGCTGTAATTTTTCAGCTAAGAGGCAGAGAGGTCCAAGAAGAACTGATGATGGAAAGTTTTTGTCACCACCATAAACACATTTTAAAAGCAGCTAGCAGTAGGCTCACTCTGAGAATTGCACGTCTGAGGCGATGCCAGTGGTACTTAGCACAGCTGCTCGTGGCTGTGCGCCTAATTCAATGTTGTTTGTCTCAAGATTTTCCAGTGGACCATTTCAAGTGGCAACACACAGCTGATGGGCCATATTAGCATTAACACCTCACCTGCAAAATACATAATTACATTCAAATCTGCTGATTAGAAGCAAAATACAAACACATACTCTAGTGGTTGCATTTCGGTGGTAACCATGCCCAGTGAAGGAGTGGATTGTTATTTAGAAATAGTGCCACATTCTGCCTCTCAAAAAAAGATTATTGGTAGCTTGTGCAGGAATTAAAATTTCATCCTTTTTATGGATGATGGTTCTTTAAGGCTAGTTCTGTTTGTTTTCCATACATTTATTTTGCATCTTAAGGTTTTTAAAACATATTTCTGTAATGCTAAGAAAAGGAAATTGTCTGATGAATTACTTCCTATATATATATATATATATACATACATGTGTGTGTGTGAATGAGCTGACAAATTGTGTGATTAGAGGATGTTAATCTACTATCTTTTAGCATAGGTGCTACCCTTATGCCAATCTTCTTTACTGGAGCATGTTTGTTCCAGATTTATTTATTTTTAATAACTAGTGCTCACTTCAGAGTGAAGTTTATGTTTGTATTAAACTAATTTACATTCATTTGAAAGTGTTAAATCCAAGCCATTCTCTTTTTTTCAGCTGGGAATACAGTCAAGCACAGTTGCTGCCAAATAACTATTTGGAAAATATGTTTTTATTATTGTTGTGTCTTTAGGTGATTATATTCAGTGGCTGATCTGAGAGCTCACTGCAGCCATTGTTAATGCAGTGAACCAAGCTTTGTTCTACCGGAGCAGGTAACAGCTAAAAAGCTCCAAACAAAAACTAAGCTTTGAATTTAGGAATAATTTCTTAAATCTTACTCAAAACACAACACCACAGAATAGGTAAGGTTGGAAGAGACCGCTGAAGGTGAGCTAGTCCAACCTCTCTGCTATAAGCAGGGTCCTTAACAGCACATTACTCAGGATTGTGTCCAGAGAGCTTTTGGAAATTTCCAGTGAGGGAGATCTCCCACCCTCTCTGGGCAACTTGTTCCTTGCATGATCACATGCCCAGTAAAGAAGTTCTTCCTCATATTCAGGTGGAACTTCATGTACATCCTGTTATCCTATTGCTCAACACCACACAGCAGAGCCTGGCTCCAACTTTTTGACACCCTACCTGCAGATACTAATAGACATTGATAAGATAATCTGATAAGTAAATATACATCATACATATACATCACACTCTGCATCAAATATAAATGTTTGATGAATCAATATACATTGGTAAGAATTCACTGATAAAATAATGCATTTATGTAGCATAATCCATCAAATTCCTATCCACAATGAGACATGAAACATGGTTTGGGTTTTTTTACCTTAAAAATACAAGTAGATAGTCTAGCAGTATGTAGTCTCATTAAATTCCATGTGTTTTGAGGTTTTCTTCTTGAAAATAATGATTTCTTTCATGAAAAAACTATCATTGCTTCAGATATGCTACCCCAAAAAAGAAACAACCAACATTAAAAATACATATTTCATTAAAATTATATCTACTGAAGAAACCCAATCTCTTTAAAGAGATTTATGACAGAGGTAAAGCTTATAAACATATTTATAGGGCTGGTGAGAACTTACATATGTCCCTTTGTGTGTTCACACTCCTTCTAGGAAAGAGAGTCCATTTGAGGAAAATAATGATCTGAATGTCTAATGAAGTCTGGATGTGTTCTATAAAATGGTAAAAACTAAGCTTACATAGGCAGTCGTAAGGGTGCTGCTTCCTAACTTTACAGACTACACAATCTACTTCTACTCTAAAATTCACACGGACTCCTAAGCATGACACTCTTGCTGAGGGAAAGATAGGAATAGGTTTTGTTACTATCTGCATGCTGTAATAAATCAACTGAAACATGTGAGCCTTTTTCTTTCAGTCACTTTAAAACCAGCTGCTGCTACTGAACTTACCTGGCCAGCTGTGCTTGGGGAACACACTGCTTGCTGCTGGCAAAAACTCAGAGGGGTTGGGTGAAAAAACTTCTACTGCCCTGCTTCTCCACTGATGTCATCCCTGAGCTACAGGCTTTGGAGCTGGCCATGTATTCTGCAGGTGGGATACTGCTAACAGACATCAAAATGTTTTTGAGACAAGTGCAAGATTTGGAAATAAAAGCCAGTTCATTTATGTGCTTTTTCTCTTGCAGATGTCCTACCCCCAAAGCTCTAGTAACTTCTTGTTGACCCCACTGCAATGAGGAAGCTGCCATCAGTGCTTTGAGGTATGTTCTCTACTCCACAAGCAGGGGCCTATTCACTCCCTTTTTCATTTTTACAACATTAATAGATCTCTTAGAGGTTTTTCACACTTAAATCTCTTACTTTGTCAGAATAATTAGTGGTGTTTAAATCATTTTCACACCTCTGAGCATCCACATTCTTATAGGTTGCTTAACAGGGAAGTATAAAGGAATGGCTCCTTGCCTGAGGAGCTTGAAGTTCAAGGAAGCAGCTACTTTACAAATTGTACTATAAGAACTTGTAAATGACACATACTGAATTGGTAACCCTTACATTGCACCCATATCATTCTTACATCAGATCTGTCTTTGATAAAGTGATCAACAATTCCTTTTTTAATAAACTCTCTTCTTGAGAATGTTTCTTACCTTGATCAAACAATTGACAGCTCCTTCACACAATTTGTATTTCTGCAAAGTATTGTATCACAAGGAAAAAGGGAATGTCTTAAAGCAACTTAGGTGAAAAAACAAGAGAAACAACTGCTCCAAGGAACTGATTTTACCAACAACAATCTTCTGTAAGGGCACTAGATTTCACTGAGATTAAAGTGAAGTAAGGCACTATGATACACACAGATAATATGTGGTGTTAAAGCCTTAGAGAACAAATTATTGACCTAATATGTTATTGTAATAAGATAAAATTAGAGGGATATTTTAAATTTCTTATCTAGAAATGGATTTTAAGAGAGAATCTGACCAAAAATTATGCTCAGACCTTTGAGAGAGCACTGCATTTAATCTCTTGAGTGAATCAGAAATCATGATTTATTGTCCGTCACATAAACTCTGTTAACAAAGTAAATAAACTGCATATTTAAAAAAAAACCCTCATCTATTGTTCTCAAGTTTCAAATGTCTTTTTAATTTTAAAATTAAATATCCAGGAACTGCAAAATACTGCCTTTAAAATTGCATTTCAATGTACTAATAAGATAAGCTACTGATTACACTACTCCAGGTGTTCAGAACTGTCTAGACATCTCCATGAAGCATGGCTCTGAGCTGTATCATCATATTCTCTCTTTTGTCAGGCTCATTTTGTTTAACAGAACATTTCAATAATGCACAAAAAAAAAACCCTTAAAAAAGCTTTTATGTTTCACTTTATTTCATTCATTGCTGTTCCTATCCACACCAGAATTACAGTTTTTATCTGAAGGTGTTACGTGGGAGGTGATGAAGGGCCCAATGAACCTGCTTTATTCCCTTTCTTCCCACTTGTGGTAACAGGTCATATTGGGGTTTAGCTAGAGGGAGAATCTGAGCAGCCTCTCTTTAACAGGATAATTACAGTGCCATAGCTGTGCTGATATAACTCCCCCATGTGGATACTATATTCTAAGGATGGAAAATATTTTATTCTAGTATAATTACTTTGCTTTTTAATTCCATCTGAACAAATCCCTCCGAAGGGAAGCATATCAAGATATCTACAAAGCTTCGTTTCTTCGTGCAGTCCAACTCTCTCAGGGGAAGATGAGGTGCTGGGACAGCACTAACTCCAACTCACCCAATCTCCCCTGTACTTCAGTCAAAGGAAGAGTATCATCTGCCGCCTAGTCTAGACAAAGAGCCCTCTCCACAGAGAAGAAGGGGATTGAAGATGAGCTATCATGAAATATGTCAATATTACTGGGTATGTAAAAGACACAGATCTGTCTGTACATGTTTCCCAGTGTAAAATTTCCGGACTTGCAAAGCATTTCTATAATTTCACTTTATGTATCAAAAAGACTTCACACATTAAAAAATGACTAAAAAAAGTTAATTAATAAAAGCAAAAAGAAATAGGAATGTTCTATTACTTATTCAAGCCTTTCTTTTCTCTTTTAGAAAGACTGAAACTTTAGTGGTGTCACATTAAAAAAATCACTCTAATTGATCTAGAAATAGCATAAAAGGTTTTCTATTGCTGTCATGGTAAATAATAATGGTGTGGATAATCTGAAACTGCCTGATCACACACCATTCACTGATCAAGAATACAGTTTGAATATCATCATGGAAAGAAATTCTCATTGTTAAGAGCAGAATGCCTACCACAGCCTGAACACAAACAGTTAAGTCCACAGCACCTTAACTTTCCAAATCACCAAGACAGAACTATTTTTAGCTATAAAGCTATTTTGTAGCATTTGATTTTTCTTAGGAGTGCAATTTTTAAAAAGAAAGTGCCTTGGTTACTGGTTTGCAGCTTTACACTTCAGTTACTAAAGTGTCACAGGCTTTAAAGACCATCTGAACTTCCCCTTGAAAGGTATGAAAATACTCCTGGATGACTTCTAAACAATCGACTTAAGGGCAGACACTTAGCTTGTGTAAATCAGTATCACTCCATTTAAGCTAATGGAACTCTGCCAGGATACCAACTTTCATCTGGCATGGTCTATTTTTTGCTTCCAACTATTCTTTCATGGAGTTCGAGAACTAAAGACTTTCTGAAGAGATCTTTCTGGGTATGATCTGACCTCCTTGAGCCTGACTGATGCTTTAAAATAGACCTTTAGCTGATGAACCAAACGCTGCATCAAATTTCCTCCCACAACAATCTGAAATAATGATCTACAGGCGCTTACTGTTGCCAGCACTTTTTCAATGTTTCCCCTGGTGCCTCAACAGTTGAAATTCCAGGAAGTTAAATTAGCTTGCAATTTTCACTGAATCAACACCTGCTCATTCAAAACATATTTTAACTACAGGAAGGAATCCTTCACTCTCATTTGCAGCAGCAAAAAAAAAAAAAAAAATCCACCCAAGAACACATGGCCAATTTTAAGGCTCTGCTAAAATACAGAACTAAGCCTGTTCTGAGAAATAAGCCTGTTCTTAGTTCTAGAACTAAGTTGCTATTCCATCCGGTTTTGTGTGGTTCCGGTACGCAGGCAAACCTAGGCTAGCAATAAATTTATTTGCCATGTTTTTCCTGAAAAATAGTCAAATCTAGCCAAATATCTTCTCTCAGGCAATGTGAAACTAACTGAGAAATGGCAATTAATATCCTAGTGTCATTAATAGTTTCTGCTTCACTTTTGTTTTCTTACATGCCTTTTCATTAATACACATAATAGCATGATGTACTGAATGCAAAGCAGTGGGAGACATTCGGATTTACAGACCTGTGGAGAAGCTGGTGTTGTGCCTCTCTACACGTACTCAGCTGGGGTTGTTAGATGAGAATGGCAGCTGATAAGCCACAAGACCGTGGCTGGAATCAAGGAGGGAAGGAACGCGCACTATCTCCTATGTGCCAAGGAAGTGCCCTAGCAAATGGGACTGTGGCAGTTTTAATATCAATCTCTCCCTCATGAATGCATATTTTTAGCTATAAATATTTAAAGAAGAGATGAAAACTGAATTTCCAGCTAAAATGTTCAGGAAGCAGATCTCCTGTTTGCCAGGCAGACCTAGCTACCATCATTTCAGATGATACTTGGGCAGCCTCATTTGAAACACCAGGGTAAACTCCAGCAAAGAGACCTTATATGCAAAAAATTAGGTACAAGAGTTTTAAACAGATTGTGTATTCATTTGTCATGCCTAAATATCAAATGTGTTCTCATCCCTAACTGAGGAAACTGCATGGCATTCCTTAAACCCACACTTAGATGGGGGCAGTGGTTCCCTGACATACCTAGCAATCATTCTATCACTGTTGAGTCTCAGTACCACAGATTCCAGGAACACACCACTGGACCCCTCACAACCACCAACACATTCCTAACTGGGTTCACAGAAGCAGCTTATCTTTGAAACAGTCCCTTGATTTTAAAGGGATTCACTGCTGTGAACACTGTTAATAGTCTTTATCAGCACGTCACCATCTCTCACCCTGCAGTAGAGAAGATGTCCTCCCTCAAAATGAACGACAGGAAGGAACAAAACGCCTATATACACAGAGAAACCAAAAAATAGAGAGGACAAGAAAAGGGATAAAGTGGTCTTAACTGAAGATAACTTTTAGTTATTGATAATAAATATCCCAAGCTGCTTTACTGAAGTTTCATCAGGGGAGTGACACATTCATAACTATGATACAAATATATTCCATGTATATCCACAGATTACACAATATTTTTACTGGAAATTTTGCTGCTGCTTTAATTTTGTGCCAGCTCTTTATGGAGCCCTGTACTAACTACTGTCAAGGGAACTGTTTGTATTTAGTTCCATGTAGAAGGGGGTGAGGATTACACTAAGAATTTAAGAAGAGGAGAGATAACAAAGAAAAAAGGCAATAAAGAAAAGACATTGGAAAAAATAGAACATCAATAGTCTTGTAGTTCTCAACCTTTTAAATCAGTCAAATAAGGATGAACAGTAATTTAATATTCTAAGACCAAAAAGAAGTGAATTTTGGA
The DNA here is from genome assembly GCA_013397795.1 of Orthonyx spaldingii. Classification (NCBI taxonomy): domain Eukaryota; kingdom Metazoa; phylum Chordata; class Aves; order Passeriformes; family Orthonychidae; genus Orthonyx; species Orthonyx spaldingii. The sequence goes on from VZTJ01001237.1 coordinate 166,857, forward strand.
ATTTCTACACCTTACAGAACTAGAGCAGTCACTTTTTGTGAACACTTTTATAGTCCATGTCAAGTTTCTGGAACAATTTAATAAACAATAAACAAAAGTTCAGTGTTGCTGTGTTTTGGACTGTGTCATAGCAGCTAACATGGTGTTAGGTGCTGTGATGCTTGGGAAGTACAGTCACAGGGCTGCTATAAAATCTCACTATGAAGAGAACAATAGTAAATAGGTTTATGCTGCTGGTGAATTGCATCAAGAATCACTAGCTGAAGCGAACACCAACTTCTGATCAAATACCATAACAGTAGTAGAAATACATAAGAGGGCCTTTGGTTTTTCAGGCCACAACTGCAGCACAGTTTCACACTGTCCCATCACACTGCTAACTGCAGCATTGCACAGGCACACCACAGACACTGAACCTCTCCATCATGAGTATCAGAAATAACGTTTAGCCCTCCACAATGAAACTTGCTTTTATTCCCTAATAGGTTTTTGAAGACAACAAAACCCCAAAAAACTTAAAACCCCCAAGTAATCTATTGTTTAAGTCAAGACCAGAGAACAGTGCAAATCTGCTTCTAGTCAGAAGAACCGATCAGATGATCCCACAAAGGATCCTGCTGCCCACAAAAAATCACCTGGCCAGTGATGCACACTGACTCGGGTGATTCAGGGAGGGCACTGAACCTGCCCAGGTTTCTTGGACAATAAAATTTCGCTGAGTTTACTGTGCCAGCACAACAGACTTAGTAAAGAGTCACAGTGCCTCTGTCATCTGCTGCCGGTTTTCAGTCCCAGAGTGTGACAACTTCAGTTGAAACACATGGAATTTGAAAGCTGCGGCAGACAAAAAACGTGCAGTGTAGGGATGCCAAACAGTGTCAGGGGTGAGAGGGCTCTCCTAGATCCTTCTGGGACAACTACTGGGGATGCAAGCTGGCATTAGACCAATGGTGCTTGAGAAAAAAGACAACTACATCCCACATAGCAGTTCCAGTCATAGCAGTTAAAGACAGAGTTAGAGAACAGTGACATGATGGAGTGACAACTTGCTCTGCAAAGAGGGAACAGAGTGTCACAACTGACACAGGAGCTGTAAGCCTGAATGACAGGGAAGATGCTGAAACCGCTGATGGACAAGTAACAGTAGATGTCAGGAAAATGAGGTGCCCCTGTGAAGAAGAGTTAGATCTAAGCCAGTGTATAGAAAGCAGCTCAAACAGAACAAGGGCATGGGAAAAGCAAGACCATGTTAAGACCTAAGGTAGGAAGACCTTCTCCAGGGATCAATGGAGAGAGGAACAGAAATAGAAGTAGAGGGAAAATTTTGATATCTATTCAGAGAAGTGCTAAAAGCAGAACTTATATTTTCTGTCTTGAATTGTTAAATCCATTTTAGATAACCTTATTTACAGAATGCAGTTTTGCCATGTACTTGTTTCTTGTCAAAATTATTTTGGGATAGCCAGACACCAGGTAATCCACAGTGAAGTCCCATATAGAAATGTGCCTGACACATCATAACCTATTAGCACTGAGAAACCGGATGGTGGTACAGGCACACTGCCCTTGGATGTCTTGGCTGACACTCCAGAGGCATTTATAGTTAATTCTGGGTTTCCTCTTGGGTGGTCTAAACCCTCTTGTGGTGGACATCTAGAACAAAGAGAGGTGTTGAATCTGTATCATAGTTTGAAAAGCCACTGAAACGTAGATGGTAATAATGGAATTCTGGCAGTGTAGGGCTCAGTGCGCATGTCTCTCCTTGCAAATACAAACCTTGGGGATAGAGAATTATTCAGCTGTGGACTTAATGCTAGACAAACAATGGAAAAGGAGGAGGAATCCCAAGAAACATGAATCACAGCAGGGTTGAGATAACACTGGGGGAGGAAGCTGTTAATGAAAACTGTCTTTTTGTGAGACACTGGAAAGACTGATGCCTCGAGACATTTCGGGCTGCACGTGAGTAAGGGAAGAGACAGGCTGGGCCTTGTCCAGATGAGGCAATGCCCTGCCCTGTGCACCCCACGCCCAGAGGCTGTATCCCAGCCTGGCAGTGGCTGCCAATCCCTGGCACAGCAGAGGCAAAGCTCCACACCCACCTCTGGAGCCCCTAACCCAGCTCCTGAGTGGTCAAATGATGGCAAGTCACACCCTAGGGAAGGATCCAGGAAGGCCAAGGGGTATTTAAGGCTGAAGATGAGGCAAGAACAGGTCTTGACCCTACCTCCTGCTGGAATTTCTATTAGCTGAACACCGCTGGAAACCAGGAGTTGGTAGCTTTATGTGTCCTTGTCCATATCCTTTCTGTTTTTCTCCTTCTTCTAATTCTCTCTCTTCAGAATCTTTGAGTAACTTAAAATCGAATGGGCTTAGAGTTGAATAGGCCAAGTTAATGCTTTGAGAAGTGTTCTGTGTTGATTGAATATTTCACTAAATCTTTTGCCAAAGTTCTTTGATTTTCTGAAGTTGTCAGTAAAGTCTTTTTGTTGTTTTGACTTCTTGAGAATATCCTGTGCAGAGTAGATGAACAACCGTAAAGCCCTTTTTAAAGCCTCATCAAGCAAATTGTTTAGGGCTTTACGTTGTTCCAATATATTTATTTTTCACTTGAAAATAAATCCCTTCCTAACTTGCATTCATTGCATGCCTGACGTGTTTAGTTTTACTTTTTGCTTTGTTCTTTCTCAAGTGTTGAAAGGAAAAAGAATACTTGAAGTCCAATGAACATAAACTGTGATATGCAAGTCTGAGATCTTAACATCAAAGACTGACTACACAGAAGACAAACACAGGTTAGATGGAAAAGTGTTAAAGGAGTGAGGTAAGTGGGTGTTGGACGAGGACGGCTCATCAAAACCTATCTTAAAGTTCAGTAGTAAGTCTCTCCCTGTTGTCATTAAATGACTGCTACAGCATATTGGACTGTTAGAAGCCTCCTTTGAATCTCCACCCTGGAGTTCCTCAAGGCTTTTAAGATGCAATGTCCTTTTTAAGGTCTAACAGATTAAATACTAACAGTTCTCACTTAACCCCAACAGTTGCTAACCTCCATGACGTAGCTGTCTTTGCTGGTTAGTTTATCTTTCCCTTTCAAATATTACCTTAACAGTCTCTTTTAAGTTGTTATTTATCTATGCAGCCTGAGTTTCATCCTAATAGCTTTTTGCTTACATGGAAATAAATTCTAGATATGCTAGCAATGAGTATTTTCAGTTTACTTCACCCAACTGATTTCTTAAATTTTTTTTTCTTTCATTTGCATGTCTTTAAAGTGAAGCAATAGACTCATCTCTTAACCTCCATTTTAACTGAATTATTAATCAGACCATCAAACTTGTTTACAGTTCTTTGTGTTTTGCATTTTTAACGACTGATCTTCTACAACACTCTCTTTACTTTCAAAAATCTTACTAGTAAGGAAATCTATGCAAAAATATGTCTGTGTCCCACCATTGCTTGTAGAATTTTTCTTCCCATCAACACCTGGAAATTGCATAACTCTTGAGAACATTTATTATTGTAAAAGCAACAGAGACTTTACATATCCAAGCCTATACTTGCCATATGGTGTCTGGAAAGGTGCCATGAGGGTTTTTTGTTTGGTTTTATTTTTGCTTTTTTTTTTTTTTTAATAAGGATGAGAAGACATCTGAAGGTAAAATAAGAAGAGAGGAAGAAAAGAAAGGCAAGAGCAAAGCAAGGACAATGTCTGAACAGCTACTGAGAAAAACAGGCAGAGGAATCAGGGAGAAAGTAAGAAAAAATGTGATAAAAGAACACATCGAATAAGATTTCTAGCTGGTGTCTGTTTTAGGACTGGAAAGAAGGGTATCTCTCCTGTAATTCTCTGCAGATCAAAGGCTGTTAAAATCAATATACAGGGGAAGAGAAGACCTCTCAGATGGTGCAATACTTAGACAAAGTATTCTACAAATTTTTGGCCCATTTTACAAATGCGTACCGAGGCACTGACTTTAAGGCAATACTAAAAGTCAGGTTTACTTAACTCTGTAGTACCAGCCCAGAAAGATGACACTCCTGTAGGCTGGGAGAATACAGCTTTGCCTTAGTGGATGCTACTGAATATCCCACCTGCTCGAGGAGACTTTCCCAGAGGGTTTAGGCACAAATTGCTACATGGAAAGCAAGAATTTTTAGGCAGTGTGTGATTGCTAAATACAGGGACACTTGCATTCTACTAGCCATATAGTTATGTGGCTCTAGACTGTGATAAGCTTTGGCTTTAGCCCATTACCTGGCTTAGTCTCAAATATAAACATAATCCTAGAGAGGAAGGTGAGAAAATCAAATGGGTGAAAATCTTACGTAGATACATTAGAGGTTGTATAAGTAGGACAAAAGACAGAGCTCAACAGATAAAAGGACAAAACAAGCTGATTATTTAAGAAAAGAAATTTGCAGCTAGTAGACCATGAAGAAAAGAAGGCTTTTAAAAGTCCCACATCCTGAAAAAGCTACGACTGTAAGTGAAGGAACTGATCCAGAACTACAAATAAAGTGAAAAGGAGCAAGATGAGGCAAGGTGCAAAGCTAAATAAAAGCTAAGTAACATAAATTGAAAGGAAATGGCAAAGAACGGAGAGTTCCAGGAGTCAAACTCATTGAAGAAGAAAAAAAGAAAAAGACAGCTGAAACTACAATAGGACTCTGAAATGTAAGAGAACCATCATTATTTATCGGTGTCTGAGGGGGGATAGAAAAAGAAATGAAAATGATGCCTGACCTACTATGAGAAACAGAGATCATATTAATTCTAAAAGAAAGGAATTATCTGGCTGTAGCTAGTGCACTAATAGGACTGGTACAATTCATCTTACATACCCATTACTATGAGTAGTACCTAAGCACAGGTACCATTGTACCTATCTAATGCAACAGTACCAGCAACGAATTTAACCATATCATTTAGGGTGAATGTGCTAGGACAATCTCAGATTCTTTTGAAGAAAAAGCAAACTAAGCTTTCAATACTCTGCTTCATATATCTCTCTGTAGAGACACCATTTAATCAGATCTGTCTCAAATATTAATTTCTATACAAATGAGTTTCATAAAAATACATTTAAGTGGAATATATTTGAGAGGGATAAGGATGATTCCTCCTTCTCCAGCAGAAGGCAAAATATTTCTAGTTTTAGAAAAGATAAAAAAGTATATTCCAAGTATTGGAATGTGAAAGTGAAATAGACTGTAATTGACTATTCCCATTTCCAAATGAGAAAAGTAGCAGTAATTATAGCAAAAATAGCAGCATAGCATTTTGTGTTTACTTTTTCAATTTAAATAATGTAATTTGTTAGTTCCAACACAGTCTAAGTAAAAGATACTTACATTAAAAGTATGAAGCTAAATTGCTGGTAAAGTTCCATGAAGTCATGTAAAAACAGATCTTTGCACACACCCTACGGAACAGCTCAACTGGATGGCAACTCTTTAAGTCAGAGAGCACAGTTGGATGTTCAGTCACTGGAACTTCTCAGCACAGGTGGGAAAGCTAGATTTTTTACTACATTCCTTCATTATTTTTCTTAGCCTTTTCTTCTCCTAAGGTGAATTAAAAAACCTACACCTATCTCAGTATGAGGGTAAAACAAAAAGTAAATTAAGAAAGCTCATTTGTCAGATCAACCCTATCTCCCAAGCCAGAGAGTTCACATCACAGGCTTGTGTTTCTACTTCTGAGCTGTCACCAAACAATTAAATGAGACAAAGTGTGAACCTATATGTCATGGAACACTATAAAATGACTGGCCTTCACCGGTTTTCATTTCTTACTTCTAAAGCACAGAAAACAGACCAAGCTCCAAGTCAAAGTAAAATTTATATGTGTTTTATCCTTTGTCTTTGCACAGAACTCTTCATGTCACCTACTTTGTACATGTACAGCTCATGAGTCAAAACACAGGCATTACATGTATATAGCTATGACTCATATCAAGTCCAAAATCTTCATGGTTGCTTAAAAAAAATTAGTTTTGAATAAGAAGTAATGTATGTTTCAGATTATACATCAGACTTTTGTGCAGAATTCAGGTGCAAAGCTGTATTCCCTTTGCTCCAGGTTTTGTGATAGATGTGTATTTTATCTGTCTATTCTATGGTGCAGCAGAATAATTCTTCATGTGGCTGTAAGAGCCCCAAGGAGTTACAAACACAGCCACGGTCAGAATGAGGTCAGGTTGTTCCACATCCGTTTTCTCTGGTACAGCAGCAGGAGGAAAAACATATGGCATAACAGACATGAAGTCATATTGCTTGTTCTAAACATAGTTTTCTATTTCTGCCACATGTGGAAAGTTCCATGTGTAATAAATGTCAAGAGTCCTTGCATTGCCCCAAATTTTTGAAAATTCTTCCACTTGTTCAGGCAGCTGAAGCAGGAAAGACGCAGAGCAGAGCCAGCACACTCTCACATGAAAGCACCCAAAGACTTCTATTTTTCTAGGCTACAAAGAAATGAACTTATTCACTACAGCAAACCAGAGAAGAGAACTATAATCAGATGTGAAATGCCTTCAGCTTTTTATTGGTACCATTGATCACATAACCATAATAAGCTAAGATGGCCACGTTTGGGCTCCTTTACTCATTGCAGGTTATGAACTAACCCTGAAGTCACCCTGAAGATGACACTTAGTGCCAAGAGTGACAGGAAGGGTTAAGACAAGCTGAGGAGCAGTTGGTGTTTCTGTGCTGTCCCCAGCTCAGCCCTCCTGAGCTGAGCTGGTGAGGCAGAACAGTGTCAGGCACAGCCAGGTAACCTCACCACAAGCTCTGGACTTGGGTTCACAAGCTCATCACAGACTACGTGGATGGGAAGCAGGCAATTTTCAGGATGCAGAGATCCTTTGGACATACATGAATGGACATGGCTTAGAAATGACTTATGGCAGACGATACACGGATTTGTAATGGACACAGTGTGAGAATCCTCTTCAGCATTCCAGTACTGAACTTAGAGAGAGTGTTTCAACTTGTACTAGAAACTGCTTATAGAGAGCTAGGATCACAAGCCCATTTATCATTATACTGGCAAGTGCTCCCTTTGCATTCAAAAGGAATGGGGGGAGTCTCACCAGAAAATGTGCTGTGCCTTCTGTAGTGTCCCCTGGGACAGCACGGCCCTTTACTCATACTCAGAAAAATGCCTTAAACCGCTTTCATATTATATATGCTTCACTTGGGAGCCTTACACAGTCATTCAAGAGGAAACAAAAATAATGGATAATTAAAAGTATAGTCATATATTTCTTTAGAAATGGTTACATGTATATATGTATGCAAACATCTTCAGAGTTCTTTTATTGGAAATATCATTAATAAAATCAAGACTTACTGATGGAACTCCACCCTCAGGTCACTTCAGTGGCATATCTGCCTGAGTAAGGCCACAGGATTTGGATTCGACATAAATAAAGCTATGAAATATTCCCTCACCAAAATAAAACTGAAAAAGAGCTGCTACTCTACCACCATAACACTGTATTATTCCACGTGTGTGCTACCAGACTGTTATTATGCCTGCATAGACAGTTGCAGGGGAAGCAGTGCACTATGTTCCCTTCCACCAACACAGATCTCTGCAGGTAATTTTAATGGGGCTGTTAATAACCTGGCAACCATCCCAGCCAGATGTAGCACATTTAAACATTGTCCTTACAGCTTTGTCAGAACTGTTGACATGGCATGTCAGTAATGGAAAATTGCCACTGCACCCAGCAACCATCTTCATTATATGGAATCACATTGTTAATCTACAGCCAAATGCAACTTGAGGTGGAAGGAGAGTTTAGATTGCACCCATCTGTATACTATCACTCCAGGTGGCAGGTCGTTCTTCAGGATTAGAGATTGAATCAGTCTTTCCATCATCAATAAGCCCTGCTCCACAACAAGAACCTGTCAATCCAATATTTTCCTTTCAGCACCGTGAGGACCGCACAGCATGGTAATGAAATTTCCCTGTAAGTAGACCACGGGGATCTATACCAGAGAGATACATCTCTTTAAAAAGCTCAGGAAAATCAGGCAGCATGCTGCACAATCTGGACAGTAACTCGGTTTCCAGCACCACCCTAACTGTTTTATCTGTTTAGGGGTGAGATCTGCCAGATAAACCAGCATTTTAATGCTGGGTTATTTCTTATTTTTTGGTACTAATTATTACTGGGTAATTATTTGCCATTTGGAAATGTTCAACAGCCTCAGAAGAGACATTCATTTCTGAAACAAAACAAGCTTGTCTATATACAGCTGCTACATTAAATATTTTTCATCAAATATTACAACTATGACCTAGGCTAAAAAAATTGTTTTAAATTTCCCCTTATTAAAACTTACTGGATATTATATATCATCTTTTCAAGATGCAGTTTAACATCTTTCAACACCAATTGGAATTTCTTCAAAGCCCATTTGCTACTTGCAGCAGGCATTTTGTTGAACTGAGAAGTCTTCTGCCCCCTTAAATTGCCCATTTTCTCTTATGCATTTATAGTATGCCTCCAGCTATGGCACCTAATCACCATCTCCAGGACTTTTTAAGGGTTTATTTCAAAAATATATACTATAAAAATGTACACATGCATACTATCTGCAACACATATACTCCCTTTATTACAAATGAAACTATTTTTGTAACAAAAATATAATGAGTGCAAAATTCCCATATTGTAACAGGCATCTAGGTCCTTAAAAGTATATTATATGTATTGCATTCATTCCCACTTGATTATATTATGGATAGTAAATTCATCTCCCCCACCTTTTTATTTCAGTGTTCATGTTGTAACTGATAATGGTTAGTTACAGCGTGTGTTTTCAAAGCAGATTGAAATAGGAACAAATTCGTTTTTTCAGGTTTTCACAATCTATTATTAATTTTTGTAGGTTACACAGTTGTTAAACACCTAACAAGTTCAAGCTAACAATTATGATCATTACACAGAAATGACTATGTGACACAGTCACAGAAACAGCTGAAAACAGGAAAGCAAAAGAAGCGGAAGACATTACAACAATGGAGATACAGAAACAGAAGACAGACTCTAAACCCCCATTTTCTGAAGCAGTAGGACTGGTAGAAATACATCCTGGGATATTTCTTTCACCTCAGTACATCAATTGGTTCTGGTTTACCGCATCTGCAGATACAGAAAACACAGCTGTTTACAAATACAGTTTCTTAGAAAACAGATAATTTGATTATTGTCAATGTATTACTGTTGTATTCACCCAGGAAAAAAAAAAAAAAAAAAAAAAAGAAAGAAAAAAGAACACATCAGGTTTTTTTTTCCTGACCTCTCCTTTTTATTCTACTGACAGTGGGTTTGGATTGATGATGCTATTTCCTTTCTAACTACAAGGACTACAGTCCAGTACATATGGAGGGGGCTCTGCCCACAGGACTACAGTGCAGTAAGTTAGAAATCTCTGCTTCAGCTAGACTAAATTTTGTGGCTCATGGAAAAGAATATTAGTAAGTATTGCATATGTGGCACCTGTTAAACCCACCCTACACTGAGAGGAATTCAATGATTCATTTCTTCATTCTGTGATCATTTAATGAGAAATATCAGATTCAACAAAATATCGGTACGGACTTAAATTTAATCTGAAGGATAAGGACAGAAATATGGAACTTTTCTCCCGCATTCCTCAGTTTATCATTTATAAAATAAGGCCACATCCTTTGCTGTATCCTGTTACTTTTTCTTGGAGGCTAACTAACTTGATGCCATGAAAGGAAACATCATATGAAAAGAAACACCTCTACCTCAGAAAAAGAAAAGCTTTGTGTCTAGAACTCAATCTCCTCTATTTATTGTCAGCCCCCAAACAGACCTTTTTGATGACCTTGGCCTTGCTTGGTAACACTTATAAGAAGAAAAAGGTTACATTTACACTACATTTACACCTCAAAACACGTTCTCTGGCATCAGACCACCCGGTGCAGTGCACTTGCATCTACATTTCCTTCGGGTTTGATTTCATCAATAAAGGATTAACTCTGTCCAAACTGTACTGCAGCCCACACTGTTCAGTGTTTGGCTTTAGTGCCTTTGGCCCCATTTGCTGTTTTGTTACCCATCCTGAAAAAGGGGGTTGTTTTTGCCTTTCAAAACACTCAAAATAACAATCCAGGCACAATCTGCCAGCAAGGTATTTTTAAAACTCAGTGCTGAGTTTATCTTGTGTGCCGTGGGTATAGCACGTAACATACGAAGATATTTTTTGGTGAAAGATTTGCCAAGACACTGTGGGAAGACCATGTAAACAAATTCCAAAGCTTTACATACACTTGAAAAGGAGCTGTCCCTGGAGTGAGCTGACTGCAAAAACACATCTGGTTTGTTTTAAGAAGGAACTGACTGGTGTACTCTGAAAGAAAGCCTGTGAGTCAACTACCAGGTATGCACTGTGTATGTTAGTCAAACAGGCTCCCTAGGGTCTACTGAGTCTTTGGGAAGAGTCAGGACCTCAGATGGAAACATAACCCTGCTTCCAAGTGTAAGGATTCCCCTTTTCTCAATTCCAGTTCATTTTTACTTACTAGTGTCTCCTTGTCTGACTTTCCTACATGCTTACACACAACTCTAGAAGCAGCTGGAAAACTTTAGGGTACCACTTCTCCTCAGCTGCTTGTTACCACCCAGTAATAGCAAGAAGCAGCACAGACCAACCTAAGTGGTCACTGCTGTCCTCTGGTTGAACTTCTCTGATTTGTCTCCTCCTTTCCATTGATAATTCCATGATAGCCAAAGATTAGTGCTGCAGAACTGATGTTCCTCTTCTGTCCCTTTCCAGTGGCCTGTGCATTGGTTCACTGTACATCCCATCCCATCAATGTGTGGTGAAATATAACTGATCAATGTTTGAAGGACCTTTTTATGCCTTTAGATGGATGCTAATTTTAATACCATTCTTTGTGCAAATGAACTTTCCAATGCAGACAAAGAAACAGCAGAAAGAACAAAACTTAAAGGATGTGAAATTGAAATAAGCAGGCCATGTGTCATACCCCAAGGGATTTTGGCTCAGTGCACAAGCATCTTCCAAGAAGATTAAGCATCAAGCATTAAATCTGGCCTCCCACTCTGTCACACTCAAAGTATGTATTTTGTTATTGTGTTTTGAGGGGGGAAATTTACTACCAACTTTCAGAATCACCTTTGTATTTCTTGTGTCTTCAGGTTGCCTGGGAACCTGTTGAACTTCTGGCATCAATTAGAGAAGTATTAAAGCTATTCCTCTGACTGCAAGCATCCCTTATGGGCCATCCACCTGTCCGGAAGAGCCAGATAAGGGACCATTCTGGACCTGCTTGTAACCCCAGAACACCACCCAAGTAAGGACTATTTCTAAAGGCTTTTACCCTTTTATGACCTCTTTATACTGCCAAAGTGATATAATCTGGATGAGTCCAATGGAGACTTAATTCTTTCATGTGCATTTTAAGCTGGTGAATGCAGAAATGCACCCCACCACAGTGCATGGTGGATGTATCTGTCACTCAGGCCTAATGAATTTCTCCTCTCACTAGACAGCATTGCAGTGAAATTTTCTAGCTGTATAACTAGAATGAGACTTTACAGTGTATGCTGCCCACTTACAGCAATTTACTGAACATACCTGTTTAAATGAAATTAGAGGACAGGTGGGTGATTTGTGTAGAAAGTAGCATCATTTGAGAAATCATTTTAAAAGGATGATTACAGCCGTGATATGTGTGGAGGCATAGTGAAAGAAATTGACTTATATGGCCAGTTATAATATATTTCACATAATGGAGGAAAAGCTGAGTCAATGAACAATTTTGTATCACCGTTAGTGCAAAATGATTACAGCCCCCTTTATCACAGCTGTACAATATGCTGACTGAACAGGAAAACATGCAGTACACACAGCGTAGTGATTTCTACCGCCGTATAAGTAAATGTCAGACTTGTTTCATCTATTCAGTGATTTTCTTAATGAAAACGTCAGCATAATGCTGGCATTTTCCTCCTTTCATTTAATTCCTGCTCTCCTCTTTCATCCACTATTTGACCTTTGCAAACACTTGGTAGCTTGCCCAAGGTGATGTCACACCTTCATTGCTCCTCTCTAATGATGGTCTTTCACTGCCAGATTCAAACAGGATACTTGGGAAGGAATTGCAGAGCCCTGTTCCAAGTATGATGATGAAAATCTGACTGCTTCACCACTTTAGGTGACTTTTCACTTCTTCTCTGAAAAGAATAACCAATCATTGTTTACCAAAATTAACCTGTTCAAATAGCATCCTGTTACAGTAGTCTGGGACTCAAGAGAAGCAGGAACAACTATTGCACCAGTAGCACAGGAATACCAAGGACTAGTTACTGCTAAACGAGTCAGACGATTAGTGGAACATGTTTTCTCAGCACAAAAGGGAAGCAATGACACATGATTAGAATGAGGGGAGTTCTACACAAGACAATGACAAATAGGAGTAATGTGAGTTTTATAAAATAGGAACAATTATATGCCATATTGACCAGTTTAGGTAATCACAACACAAGAAAAATATTAAGCCAATAGAAAGCATCGAAAGGAGAGCTGTGAAGATGGTGAAGGGCCTTGAGGGGAAACCATATGATGTGGAACTGAGGTCACTTGGTCCATTCAGCCTGGAGGAAACTGAGAGGAGACCTCATTGCAGTTACAACTTCCTTGTGAGGGGAAGAGGAGGGGCAGGCACTGATCTCTTCTCTGTGGTGCTAGTGGCAGGACCCAAGGGAATGGCCTGAAGTTGTGTCAGGGGAGGTTTAGGTTGGATGTCAGGAAAAGGTTCTTCCCCCAGAGGGTGGTTGGGCACTGGAACAGCTCCCCAGGAAAGTGGTCACAGCAGCAGCCTGACAGAGTTAAAGAAGCATTTGGACAATGCTCTCAGGCACGTGGTGTGACTCTTGGGGATAGTGCTTTGCAGGGCCAGGAGCTGGACTGAATAATCCTTGTGGGTCCCTTCCAACTGTGATTCTGTGAAAATCAGGCTACATTTGTAGTACCATGTTCCACAGAAGAGACTTAATATTACTCTTGAGCTGGTAGTTGCCCTGAAAGACCAATACTTCATCTGGATACATATTATTTTCAGTAGATATACAAATGAATCGTGATTCAAGTAGCTGAAATTGGAAGAAAGATTTTTTTAATACATATCCTGACTGTGCACCATTTTTTCATGGTGATCTGAGATGATTTGTCTCCACTGCACTGTGTTTAACAGCCTCTTGAATGTGTTAACCAACAACTGACCTCACAGGAAAGCCAGCAAGGAAGGGCAAAGTATACAATAAATTCTGAAGTGACTTGAAGAAGGAATTAGTAAAAGTTGACCAAATCCAAAGCTTCCATCCTCAGCAGTGCCATTCTGAGGCAATTGTTTGTTCTCTCCTTCCAGGGTGTCTACACTCTCAAAGACTAACTTTCCATCACAGAAGCTCCTGCTCCTGCCTCCTGGAATGGACAGAACAGATACAATTACCTTTTCTACATCACCCTCCCATTTCTTTATGATATTCTTTTACATTGCCTGTGGGTTTTGAAAGGAATGGGCTAACTGCAAGAATAGTTCATGGCTAGTGAATTTCACAAGGATCAACAAGAGCCAGACCTGTCTGGACTACACAAATACCTTTGCTGATATTTTGCTATGCCAATATGTTGGTTTTTCTACATACAGAAACACAAGCAATTCCTGCCTTGGGCATAAAGCAGTTACTAGCAGAAGTTAAGTCTAAACCAAAGGTAACCTGTTTTGGAAATGGAATTATCAGCTATTTAAATCCCTTTCTACATGGCATAACAAAACACTTCTCATAGAAACAACTAGGTTACGCATTTGACATGTTTCTTCTATGCCACAAGTCTCTTACTGTTAGTCAGGTCTCTACCTTTAATTCCTATAATCAGTTTTTCCTCATGAAAACCTGGATAAAAAGAAGTTGAAATGAGGCATACAGCAAGGTATTGGACATAATAAGTAGGCTAAAGTAGTTAAAGCTTTAGTCAAATATTTTTCACTGTTATGAGTTCACTGCATGCTGAGAAAAATACAAAAGAAGGAAAAATATTTCACACACCATAGGAAAATGTTCACAGCCTGAAAAAAAGAGAGAGCAAAAGGATCAGAAGTCAGTAAATGACTGCAGTAGGCTCCTCTCTGCCACGGACAATAGCACATGGGCACCTCAGCACCAGATCAACACCTCTGAAGTTTGGAACACCAATAACTTCTTTAACCAACTTTAGACACCTGTGATTGAGATTTTTGGCCATGTGCTCTGTACAAAAGCATAATGGAATGACAAAGTTCTGCCGTAAAAAATGACTCCATGTAATGGTGAGTGCTACAGAGCAGATTGCTTATTTCTAGGAGTGAAAGATACAGTACTCGTTCAAGGATAATCTGATAATAGATCACAAGGAATTCCAATGCCACAAAAGACTAAGCAGAGCCTTGGGATTTCACCAAGAAGAGGGACGTAACTAACCTAACACAATCTAATGATGAAGGAGATTCACTGCAAGCTGATATGCTGTTATACAACCTTCTCTTGTCTCCCCTCATCTTAAGGAACTGAAATGTTTTCCATAATGGGTCATAAAACCTGTGTTTTCCCCCGCAGAAAATGCCAACAGGTTTCACTTTGCAGGAATGAAATCTGCACGAGCACTCTCAAACTACAAAAACAAACCACTTCTTTCAACTAAACAAAATCAGTGCAGCAATACAAATTTTCTCTGTCCTACACAAGAAAACATTCTTTATCAAACCCTGCGAAAACAGCATGAAAAAGATGATCTGATTGTAGCACATCCTTCAAAACCACCAGTTTTACACCAGCTCCTATTTTGTTAGATAGCATTTGTTTGTTTGGAGGGGCAGGCTGCACTGTTGTGGTAGCAAATTTTGCACATTGGGAAGTTTTCATATGAAATATTGCCTCTTTATATATTGGTAAAACTGAGTTGATGGCAACCAAGATACCACTTGGCTAAACAATATATGAGGAAAGGCAAAAAGTGCAAGCCTTAGAGTCACTGAAAAGAGAGAATTTAAACTACCTTTCTACATCCTTCAGAAGAGGAAAATGCATAAACAGTTGATTTTAAATAGGAGAAAAAATAAGGAGAATAAAGCCCTAGTAGACATACAAAAAAGCTGAATTCTTTTCACAAGTGATATTTCTATAGAAGTTTTCAAAGGAAAAGAGTTGAGCACACACTTTTCCCTCTCTCTTCAGAGTCTGGGATCATTATTCCATAATGATCAAGGGAAAACTAGAAAGCTCAAATAATTATAAAACCTTAAGCATCGCCATTCAGGCTTGGATGGACTTTTTTGTTTGTCAGATGTGTTGTCATTAGATTTAATCTATGTCCTATTTCATTCAAAATAAGCAAGCTGGCTTTCTACTTTCAGCAAATTTTTTTTCGTTTGCTCATTTATCAAGGTTTATAACCTTAAATTGATGGATGATCTTTTTAAAGCTACATACTTGGCATTGCCAGCTACATAATGCATAAGTGACAGAGTTTTTCAGCATCAAGTTAAATATTATCCAACTCATACAGGCAGAAAGAAAGTTTTTAGTGTGTTGTTACCCAGGTGGCTTCTGTAATTCGCTCCCGTCTTTGCCCTGGAAAGAAAATAACTACTGGGTTATATTTTTAATTCAAACTTGCTCCTTCCCATCTCTTTGTCATCCCATGACATAGTTGATCAGGATGAGCTGTATGTCTTTTGCTATGGAAAAATGGAAAAAAATAATTTAATCTATTAATTTTTTTTCTATTTCATCCAGTTCAAGATACAAATAGTTCAGTTTTACATGCTTCCCCTCTTCTCTTTCTCTTCCCTGATCCTGTATAAGTTTACATAGTTTTATAGACTAAGAGAAAGGATACCATTTAAGGAATTTTAATGACTGAGAAATTTTTGAAATAACTGTTTCTAGTGCAACACATTAATGAAGTTTGCCTATGATATTTTTTTCACTACATTAATTGTTAATCTGAACAACTGCTCGCTTGTTAATTTAAGTAGCTTATTCTGTTTTGTTGCTTAGAGCCCCAAGTTCTCTTTTAATATGTTCTTCTAGAATTACCTACTAGCAATCCTGTAAAGTTTCAAATATAAAGCTTATTACCATTTAAAGTAGATAACCTTAGGTAGTTAGAGGAAGTGATTTTATGACATAAGTCAAGTAATTTTAGCAGAAATTAAGGAAACAAAATTTTTGAAGTACCATAATTTTAATGAAAATTCCCCATGTTTGAAAGAGATTGACAGAGATCTGCACTTTATACATTCTTTTCCTCTTGCTTAAGAGGTTGTGCTTTATTGACTTATAATAATAAGCCACTTTATAGAGCGTTATTATTCTCAGTGAATCAGTTTGAAGGAGAGCATTGTAATAACCATGAGTTCAGAATTTTGAAAATCAAAGGGGAAAATTTATTTGATAATATTTCTTAACCAAGAGAAAAGTCTTACGTACTATTTGAGAATTTTCTTGATTACCATGTTCTCTGCTTCGTGGCTAATTCTAAGCCCAAACAACCTGACTGACAACTCATGTGCTTAATGTTAAAATAGCACTGAAGTGTTTTAAACCAGGATCTAAATATTTCATACAGATATGATCAGAAGCATGTATTCATCTTGGACAGGGAATCACATTCCATTTACATACCTCCTTGTCTTTGAGTATATGGTCTGAAGTTCAGAGCCTTAAAAATACATTTATTTCAAAGGGTGCCGGATCTGGCATTAATGAATAACTCTAGCTGCAGTAATATGCTATTTGAAAATATTTAATTGAGCTCTGAAAACTCCATGGAATACCAAAGCAATTTAGAGTACAGTTTGACTAAATTCAGTGGCCAAAACTTTGTAACACTTCTGGGTCAAGCCTTTAAAGACCTGAAACTAGAAGACGTGCTGGCATAACCCCTATTGCAAGAAAAGTAAGGATATATCCACATTGCCTCTGCAGAAATCATATTTTCATCTAATGCCATCCAGAGGGCAAGCTTAGAAATTGGTCCATAGTAATCTCATGAGGTTTAACAAGGGCAAGTGCTGGTGCTGCACCTGAATTGGGGCCATCCCCGGTGTCAATCCAGGCTGGGGATGAGCAGATGGAGAGCAGCCCTGCCCACAGGGACTTGGGGGTGCTGGTGGAGGAGAGGTTGGACATGCCCCAGACACGGGCACTCACAGCCCAGGGAGCCAAAAGTGTCCTGGGCTGTCCAGAGCACTGTGGGCAGCAGGGGAGGGAGGGGATTCTGCCCCTCTGCCCTGCTCTGGTGAGACCCCACCTGCAGTGCTGCATCCAGCTCTGGGGTCCCAGCACAGTAAGGACATGGAGCTGTTGGAGCGTCTCCAGAGGAGGCCACCAAGTTAATTAAAGGGATGGAGCATCTCACTTGTGAGGAAAGACTGAGAGAATTGGGTTTGTTCAACCCGGAAAAGAGAACACTTTGGGGTGACCCAACTGTGACCTTTCAGTACCTGAAGGGAACTTACAAGAGAGCTGGAGAAGGACTGTTTACAAGGGACTGGAGTGACAGGATAAGGGAGAATGGCTTCAAACTAAAAGAACACTTAGATCAGACTTGAGAAAGAAATTCTTTACTATGAGGCTGGTGAGGCACTGGCACAGGTTGCCTGGAGAAGCTGTGGATGCCCCATCCCTGGAAGTGTTCAAGGCCAGGTTGGATGAAGCTTTGAGCAATCTGGTCTAGTGAAAACTGTCCCTGCCCATGGCAGGGGGTTGGGATTAGGTGATGTTTAAGGCCCTTTCTAACCTAAACTGTTCTATGATTCCACTCCTAGGACTTACACTGAACACAGTCAATAAATTTGTTGCCTTGGAAGGAAGTAATGGAAATAAGCAATGCTAGCACACTACTGTAAGTTTTCAAAGGTAATTGACTCAGCATATAAAAATGTTTTTCCTGTGTAATAAATCTCATTATAATCAACCTCTCTATGGCAGGCACTTCCCTATGATATGCAAATTTCAATTATTTATTTAGAATATATTCAGCATTTTCATATTACTCCATTTTCTGTCTAAAAAATTTGAGAGTTGCATTAAATACCCAGATCTCCTTTGAAAATGTTATTAACAACATTATATGCCAACATAATAATGGAGCTTTTCAAATATTCAGACTACAAATATACTTTGGAGGTGAAAAAAGGGTTTCACTTAAACTTCATTTGGGAGCTTCCTGGTTAAATTTGCTATGCTGCCTTCTTTACAGTATGCAATATGAAAAGAGATAAAGGTTTAAGGATATTTTACCTATTTTTCCCCAACACAAGAGAAAAACTTAATGATATAATCATTATTTATTTCCATATTAAAGTTCAGTCTCAATGAACTCGTGCTGGATTGCCAAATGTAAAATCAGCAACATCTACTAAAGGAGAAATACAGACCACCGACAAAAATGTACTAGTGATCCACTGATGCTATGAATCTCTTTCTCAACCAGTGTTGTTAAACATTCTGGAGAATAGCTAGCTGACCTTATTCAAGGTGAAAAAATAAAAAGGAAGGACCAGAAAACAGATGTTGTCTAATGGAACTCTTTCATACTTTACTGAGTTTCCATTGTTTCTTGTAAGACATGAAGAACATGGCAAAAAAAGTCACACATAAGCCACACAATGAGATTGCAAGCTACAGAGATATGGAGTTCTTTTTATTCCCTGAGTTGCAAATGTTTCCCCTCCATCATAGTTACTGTGAATACAGAACAATGAGACCAAAACTTGTCCCATAGATAATTATTATTTAAATTTGTACAAAGCATGTTTTCTTTTGTGATTCTAATCATGTAATCTCACCAGGAATGAAAGAACTTTCATCATGATGGCCATCTCTTAAGACTGCAAAACTCAACCTGTGAATTTCTGTTCTTTTTCCTTTTTATTATTTTTGCAGAAAATTGTATAGAATAATACATTACTTCAATGCATATCAGACTGTCACTAAAAATAATTTCCAAAGAAGCATTAACATTTAATAGATTCTTCATGCTTGTTTATTTTTTGGGATTCACATGGAAAAATTAAATTTATATGAAAGAAATAACTAAAATATATGTATCACATGGTCAAAAAACTGATCAGTAAAGCATACAGCAGAAAAACAAGGATTAATAATTAAAGTAGATTAAATCATACACCTCATCAAAATGAGGGGTGTGTAATTAAAAAGACTTATAGACAAATATATAGTCAGTGTAGATACACCTCCAAGTATCAGAGGAAGTGTGACTATAGACAGCTAAATGATGAATGCTAAACTGTGATAGCAAGATACATCAAAAAAAGATAGTTGAAGCTCCATAAATAAACCCCAGCTAAGAACTGTTTGATGCTAAATTCAAATATCAGCGTGTGAATGACTGGTTGCACCCATCACAGATATTTCTCTTCTTTTTTTTTTTTTTTTCTGGTCCCTTGAATATTTCATTTCACTGTTCAAAAGAGAAGACATTCAAAAGGAGCAGTAATTGTAGAAAATTCACTGGACAAAGACAGCAGCTACATAGAGGATATAGATTTCAATCTCCCCTGATCCCACCTCTCTGGCTGTGTCTCATTGTGATAGACATAGGAAAAATAAGTAACTGCAGAAAAGGAAAGAGCCTGGTAAGGATATGAAACACCTTCTGAAGTTGTTTACATGGATTCTTATCTTCAGCATTTCCTATTAACTGGGTATAATTGGTCTGGGTTCTCTGGATTCCATTCTGAACCCTCCCTTGTACAAGGGAACAAAGCCTGTAGATTTTTGACACAGTGATTGGTTTTGAGGGGGGTTACTACCACGTTTAACTCCATGCTGCTAAAATGCCATTGGATATGTGTGCCCCTTGGCAATACACAGGCAATCAAACAGGAACCTCTTTCTTAACTGGTGCAAGCTAAGAGGAATTCTGGATTATTACTAGAAACACACTCTGGCAACACTGTGTGGACTCTCAACTCCTGTGAAAAGTCTCATAAACTATTTCTGAACACAATCCCTATATTCAATTTGGCAAGGACAACAACAAACTCAGGATTCTAGTTTAGGTTGGTAATATCTCTTTCCCTGCAGATGAATGTTTTGCCTGTGATTTTTGCCTTTGTAGAAGAAGCAAAGTGGTTGGTTTTGTCTGCCTGTGTGGCTTAGAGGTCTGCCTTCTTCCTTTCCAAACTAATCCAAAAAATTAAAAAGTGCTCTGGAAAGCATGACTCCTATGAGAGAGGCACACTCTGACTTTGAGGGAGGAAAAGTGTCTGCATTAGGATGATAAATGACTGACTATAATTAATTAATCAATTAATTGATTTTACAATAAAATCCAGTATTAGATGTAGTGGCCTTAAATACACCATGACCTGCAGTTTTATCTGATAAATTATGCTCCATCAAAATCCACACTCAGCAGTTATTTATCGTGCAAAGTTCCAAATTGCATCTTCTACTTCGGAATTAATTTGTATCCTAAGTATTTTGCATTTGTGTTGTCACCCAAAAGGGTTCTTGGAAAAACCATGTTTAAAAAGGGGATATACAGTATTTACAGTGGGAACATGTTTGACTTTCTATGATATTAAAAAAGCTTCAGCAAAAGGGAAAAATGCTCATCATCTAAATGTCTGGTCTAGAAAAATTGCTCCTGAGGTAATTTCAGGATGCTGCTCTCCCTGGATTCAATTTATGTTCTGCATCTACAATAAAGGGCAAATGTCTCTGCAGTTCCCTGCTGAAATCAGTGTTGGGCTTGTACTTCTCAGTCTCCCAGCTTGGAAGAATGCCATTACAAAGAAGCACGGAAAAGGGAAATGAGCCACCGCAGAGAAAGTCAAGAGTGAAGATGCACTTCAAATCAATTTTGCCATGAAGTTGAGCTCTTGTTATGTCTTGTAGGAATGGATTTTAGCAGATAGGAGACAATAACCTCAGGGCTGCTATTCTCCTAATCACACAGATTTGTTTTCTTTTTTCTTTTTTTTTTTTAACTTTTCTGGAAAGACCAAAATGTTAAAGATTTTTTCAAAAAAATATTTATTTTAATGGTCCTAAATGACTAATTGAATTTCATAAAAGTGGTTCTGTCTTGAGAAAAAGATGTTATTTAACCTATGAAACATGTTAAACAGGTTATTAAAGTGGGACTGATATTCTAACTGCTGCATTGTAATGGTGGAAGAGATGATGGAAGAGACAAAAGATGATGGAGGAGACAAAAGAAGCATCAATCTGATGAACTATTAGAAAGAAATTTGAAATGGCATTTGACAACATATCAAATTAAAGGCGCAATTGAATAAGGGATCACTATTCAAATATTCAGCAATATTTAGAAGACTACACCATTTTAAAACCCACTAAGATATGTTTTTGTAAGTGCTATCAACACAAACTGAGGAATAAGTTTTCAGAACAGCTGAAAAATCACTAGAATTGCTCATAACCACTGCAAGGCTTTTCCACAGCTAACTGAAATATAGGTCATAAGTCTCAAAATAAAAAAAAAAAAGAAAAAAAAGAAAAATTCAGCTTCAAATACTTACCATAAACCCATCACTACAGTTACACACATCAGCATCTTTGAGTTCAGCTTGCAGCAGCAAACAGTTAGGTACTGTTGGCAAAAAGAGAAAGCAAAGTTTGTTGCCACAAATTTCTGGATTATTGCTCAAAATATCCATGTCTACAGTGTGGTTTAGAGCAGCTCCGTGGTTAGAATGTATGTGGGATTTGTTATCATTTGGACAAGCATGACAAGATAAGATCTTAACAACGATATTCGAAACATGCACAAGTTCGTTTACACTACCTACAGTGCTGCATTGATTCCTATCTCTTTCCTGGGTTATTTCACTAACTAAAGGGTCATAGCAAACGCACACAGAGCCAATAAGCCTACAGACATTAACTCTCCCCTGCTCCACAAAGTTTTTATATAACAAAATTGTGTGTGGTCGGTTGTGGCTTAGATACATTGCCAAAAGAGTTTTCATCGACTCGCCATTTGTTCACATTGCAACATTCTCAAATTCACTTCATCTATTTTTAGAGGCGGATAATAAACATTTATGTGCTCAAAATAAATAATACAGGACTACTGAAACATCTCAAAGGCTTTGCTATTCAGAATGGTATCAGCTCCTGCCAAGGAAGTACACTCAGCACTAGCCACACTTCAGTTTTCAGCCATTTATTTTTGACATAATGAAAATGCCTTCTCTCCGAGTACATGGCCACTCTTCCTCTCTTACGTCAGAGTCTACAAGCTATCGAGGGTAAAAGATGTATGAGCCTGTTCAGACTGAGGGAGCCAGCAACTTAGTCAGTATGTTTCTTTTTTTAGTATTTAATATCTTTCCTGACTGCAGCAGATTTAGTGTGCTTGGAAGTTAACACTGAAATATTTGGACTACCACTGTTTGAGGGACAGTGACTGCTGAGGCAGGACAGCGAGTCAGAATTTCTGCTTGTTCTACATTGTTAAAGAGATAGGATAAATACATTTTTTAAAAAAGAACTCCACGCATCAGGCCGTGCCACTGTGAATCACACATTGCTGCTTACCAGATATGTCTCTGTAACCACAGCTGCTCGCATTCTTTTGTGTATGCTTACAGCATGCAGACTGAAAGTCCTAAAATGAAGAGAAAAGGGGGAAAAAAACTGGATTCCAGATGATTTGACCAGATTCAGACCGAAGAATCTGAGGCGGCAGCTGCTTAAAGCTGTGGAAGGGGTTATTTAACTAAACCTGAGGGATTAATGTATTACACCATTCCTAGATAACCTATCTGCAAAGGCATTGACTAGGAGTTTGGAACACAAGTAAAAGCATTCACCACTTCCACTTCAGCAGCCTAAACTGCAGCCAAGCCACATTAGAGTGCATACTGACATCAGATCAGTCCTTTCTAAAGATCCATACAGAACTGCATTGTTTCCTGCAATCAGCAGTTTTAGGCCAAATTCTATGAATCCCAGTGACCTTGTCTTTTATCAAATAAAATGTGAAGCACTGGTGAATTGAATGGAAACTTTAACTAAGCTCAACAACAGTTTAAGCATTCCATGCTGGGATATGCAAAAGAACAAGGCTATTCTGTAGAAGTACAAGCAGACATGTAGTAGATTAGATTGTCTGTACCAGCATCTCTGAAATTCAGTCCTTTCTTAAATCATTTCAAAGGCAGATGGACAACGTTTTGCCAAGTCTGCAATTTGGTGGTGATGAAATTGCCTCATGAATGTGAAGTTACATGACTACTTAGAATTTCATATATTTGTGAGAGAACAGAGGAAGAATTATCTGAGGTCTTCTAAACTGCAAGAAAAGAGAGGAAATTGGCTACATGCTGAAGCATTGACAAAAGGACAAGTTGAATCTGTTTATAAGAATGCTGGCAGAAGATTTAAGTGCCTTACAATTTCAAATCAAAGGCCTGCTGGTAGAGAAATGCTGGAGAGAAAAAAAGAGAATACTGCAAATACACTTACACTTTGCTTCTGATATACGACAGAAAAGAGGAACAGAGAAATTAAGAGAGGAGGAGGAATGTCAGGAACTTTTATACAGGTAACTATTTCTGAGCTCAAATTTGAAAAAAAAAAAAATAGGAGATAATGGGAAAAAATGGCTATGGTAAATATATTGGAAAGAATCCCCTGGCATATAAAAAAAAAAAAATACAGGCTATTTAATTTTGTATGATAGAAGGATATTTAAATACTTAGTGGTTACATTTTAGTTTGATGAATTTGTTAGGATACTTGCAGTATAAGCTGTGCAAGCTCCTTTTAATTCACTTTGCCATACTACCCTTCAGTTGTTTTCTGTGTTACATTTAAAGGAGAGGCTTTATAACCCATTTTCCTACAGCTGGTTTTAGTTTGTGCAGAGAGTACCTGTGCAAGAGATGGCAGCTTTGGTAGATAACAGAGCCAAAGCGTACTTCTACCTATATAATGATACAAAAATCTCATTACTCTTGACATGCTATACCAGGTACTTTTCTACAAGGGAGACAGGAAAAGAAGGACATCCCCAGCCACCTTCTTGTTTGGAACATCAACATCCCTACAGCTACTAAACATTAATAAGAGCACACAAAAATGGGAGATCAAGTCTGAAGACAGGGATGAAAAGGAAAGTCTAAAAACAAATTGTAAAAGGACTCAGACTTCTGAAATAGATGTGACTGTATACCTGACTTCAGCTGTGTGATCCAAGAAGTTTCTGTCCATCAACTCCTTGAATTATAAGGTTTTGCAAACACTGACTATCTGATTTTGATTTGAAACTTTATTTCCACATTTACTTGTCTCAATTTCACCCTGTGTCAATGCCAGCAGAATTGAAGAAAAATTGACAGGATAATGCTTAGGTTTTTAGATTCTCACTTGAGACTTCAAAGCATGTTGACACACCTGTTCATGGCATGCCTGACCCACAGGTTTAACCCACTGCCTCTTCAAAAGTCACTTAGTGGTTTAGCTAACACTCGTCTTGTGTAATAGCCTCATGCAGAAACGTGTGCCTAATTGCAGGAATTGCAAGGAATTCAGCCTAATTGCAAGGAATTCAACCCCCAGGTTTCCTTTACAATGCCTTAGCTAGAAAACAAGGCAGCCTGGATCCGAGCAGTATAGAAGGATTCAGTCTGTCCTGTAATATCTGGACCTGCCTACTTTCATCATCCTCAGTAGGCAGAAAGATCACCGTCTGGTGATTCAAGAAACATCTGTGACATATTTTTAGAACTTATTTCAGCCCTCTCCATTTGCTTTCATCACAATCTTTTGTCTTTTCTCCCTGCTACTTACTTTCATTTTACCTATCACAAAACTGGAACAATAACTTCAGGTTTTGCTCGCCTCTGTTCTTATTCCCTCTTTTAATCTTTGCCTTACTTTCCCATCCTCGCACGTCACAGCACAAACGCACTTGTCCCACCCCCCTGCCTCTTTAACTACCATTTCTCCTCTCTGTTTAATCTCTTTACACTCAGAAATAGCACGCTGTGTCCTGCCTTGAACTGCCAGCTCCCTTCAATACAGCTAAGTTCCACTTGAAATCAGTCCCCTTTTCACTTCTCTGACTCTGCACTATGATAATTTTCTCCCACTGTCTTTCTTGCACAGATCCCTCTAGATTTTATTGCAGTTCTTGGTGGGAAATCCAAAACAGTTTTAATTTTGTCTCCTTCACTTTTGCCTTTAAATTACCACAGGCTACCCTTACCTGCAAATTTAAATTTAACTACTTTTTAAAAGCAACTAACTTAACATCTCAGACCCATTGCTCTCTTGTCTCTCTCACATTTTTATGAGTGATCAACATTTCAAATTCTACAAAATTAAAACAGGCATCTTGATATTCACTTGCACTATTTTATTTATAAATAGGATACATATTTAGTCTCCCCTCACTTTATTCAAAATGCTGCTGCAAAGACTGGTCTTCTACTAGACAGTTGTATCCATGTCACCCCTCTCTTTCAATTCTTCTACTACTAGGTCACTTTTTTGTACGAAAAGCAATCTATTTGTCTTTATTTCCAATGCAAAGTACATCACAGCCCCATCCAATTCCCCATTCTGCAATTTCCAGTAATTCAGCAGCAGAAGCTCCAAATGACTTCTCATCTCAGTCTCCAGATTTTAACTGTTCTGCCTCTCATATGACAAAGTAAAAAATACCTTCCCACCATTCATTAAAAAATTTCCCTTATTTTGAAGCCTCACAAAACCTGATAGTGAGTCTCATTAAGGTGTATGACTACAGGATACCATGACTGTGTTTTTCTTGTGCACTGCACTTTTTGGCACCTGATATTTCGTTCTACTCTCGGATCAGCTGGGCAAGGATATTCATTGGTGCGTTCATACAGGGCACAGCCAAATGCACAGCTGTCGCATTTATGATTCTGTGTAGGGATGTTCTCATGGGAGGGACAGCTGGTTGCAGCTCCTTGTTCATGTTTGAGACTGGTCCTTGTTCATGTTCAAAGATGGTCCTAAAATGTCTCATGGGCAGGAGAGGGGGAATTATGAGGAATTTTTATGGATAGAGGCCTTCACAAAGAAGATAGAGTCTGTACAACTGACACAAGTTGCACAGGACAAAATAAAAAAGTCAAGCAAAAAATATTTTCACTGAAAGAAAAACTGGTCTCCCAGAAGGGCTTCTAGCAAAAAGTCACTTCACTTCTTCCCTTTGCTCTTCTCTGTGTCCTAGCCTTGCAAACATGAGTCATTCTAAAGGCAGAGGTCACATTCATGCTCACAGGTTGAAAACTACGAAGAATTTATTGTCATAACCAGAGAGCAAGGAGAGGGATGAGGAGCTAACAAATCTATTTCTGCTCTAGACACTGTAGGTATGTAAATAATTTATTTTAATGGTTTTATTCTAAACTGATGCTCTTATCAATACTGGTACTTCTACTCCAAGCAACTACAAAATCTGTCCAATTCTTTTCAGTGTAGATTTCTGTGACTCTTTTCATCTGGATTTACAGGATCATTATTACCTCTTGAGTTGCTCTCCATTTTGAACTAGAAGCTTAAGGTTTTTGTAATATTCTTTGTGAAACAGTATTTGCAGTAAAACATTACATGGAAAAGTAGTAAGACTATCTCACAGAAAGCAAACATGTTTATATTGAACTACCTGATTTCTGTCTTTTGTGATTCTGCATATTTAGCATCATTTGGTTTAGGATTAAAGAACAGCAGAAATGACTGGTAAAGACTTATAAGTACATTTAATCCTATTTTATACTGAGGTCTGTATTGAATCATGTATTTTAAGTTACACTCATGAGAAGTGCAGAGAAAAGCACACTGAACTGGTCTTATATAGCAGTTAAAAGCCTTCTTCAAATGCTAATCATTTATAATTAGTCTACTTCAATTAGTAATGAACAAATTGCCCTCTCCAAGAAAAGGGAATATATTCCATGTGCTGATTAAAAGGGAAGAGTGATCTTCAAATTCTGAAGCGAATGATTGATGTGAAACAAAACTCTCTCACAATTTTGTTCTTTTAACTCTTTGATGAACTGATCAACAAAGGCAAGTTTCCCAAAAGTCTTAGAAACATTATTAGCAATTCACATAAAGAAAAGCACATCTGTGTTCATACGTTCTCACTTTAAATGCATCCTTACTTTAGCGTTATTTTATGCCATTTACTAAGCAGGTGTTATCTTCCCTCTTTCCGCCAGGAATCAGCTTTTAATTGGCTACTTTTAATGTGCAAAAAAAACATCAAAAAGCAATTGGTTGGTTGGGAACTGATTGTTAGGCAGTAGTCCCGAAAAGCCTTTGGGCAGGAATAAAGGCATCTTATTGATTCAGTACAACTTCAATTGCTAAAGATTACGTAGTTTATGAGTAAATACCTAAGTTGAATTTTGATACAAGACTCCTTTCACTCATTCAGTGTCTATTCTAAATAGCCAAGAGAGTGTTTAGGGGAAGAGTGGTTTTGCTTAGTCTTAATGTATGAGTTCTTGAGGCAATAGCGTACTTCAAGCATATGCAAATCAATAGTTTTGAATCACCTTTACGGAAATGAGGTAGGGACGAGCAAAAGAAAATTGGATAATTCATTCAGAAAGTTTCTGCTTTCTGCTGATATGCCAACTGGTGAATTACAGAAAATCAATGTTCTGTTCTTTATGGTCTGTTAGTAGGTGTTCTGCTTCCAGATGTTTGGAGTGGTCTTGTATAACTGGGGTTTTGCTCGTTGGTTTTGGTGGCATTTTTACTTTATCAGAAATGTGTGTGGGATATTAAGTGAAAATATACGGGACAATGTTATATTTTAAAAAGCAGAGAAAACCCTTTTCACTGATATGGTTGTGTGGGCAAATGCTGCAGGATTGGTAAGGAATATATCAACAAAAAAATTGCAAATGGAAAAATGCAGACTTGACAAAATGAGATAAATTTCTTCAGTGACAATTCTGTCTTCATGTGAGCAGCTGAAGTAGGGAGAGAGTTTCTCTAGCAAAAGCAATGGAATTTAACAGAGCTTTCTAGTACTTCATTTCAGTTTTACCTTCCTTTCATCAATTAAAGCTGCATTCAGTTCTTCCCCTAAGGACCCATGGCATGGTCTCTGAAGGAGCAGGTGTAATCTCCTCCCAGTCATCTTCCACAGGCATTGACTGCCCTTCATTTGAGGAGGCAGATGAAGGCACTGAAGCATTGCTTGGAATCGGATATAAACTGTAAAACATTCCAATATTATAACATTATTTGAAAGCATGCAGACAGGTATTAAATTGTAATCACTCCCCTCTATATGGGAATAAGGAAAAGGATATCTTACATTGCATAAACATACAGCTAGAGCACTAATTAATTTCCTGATTAAAGCTATAGATAACTCCATAAAATAATTAGCAATAGCTTCATAGATCATTTACCAAGTATCTGGAATTCAGACAGTAAAACATAGTTGCTCTAAGACAATGGTTAGTTCCCCTGTTAATCTGTTTCTTCTTTAACTATCAACTACATTAGTAACATTATGGGGAGCTCAGAGCAATTCCATAAATGTTTTATCAGACTTGAAGAAAGCTCATTATCCCATAAAACACCAGTGTAACCATCTCTCATTTCGTACACTTCACCCTTTGTCTTAATTCACTTGAAAACTTAATGGTTCTGTAAAAGTCATTTATGGTATCCAAGAACAACAAATAACTTTTTGAAGGATTTGTTGTTTGATTGCAGATGATCTCACAACCTTATTAAGACGTTAGGATCCCTATGTTCAGAAGTAGATTGAATTTTTCTTTATTTCAAGGTTTCCAGACACACAGCAAAAATAAAATATCCACAAGGCACTGGACACCACATGTAAAGTAGCCATATTATAACTTATCCGTTTGAACTTTTATACAGAATATTTTACAGAACCACTATTTATTCAGGAGTTATTCAAGACGTTATTTAGGGATATACTTTTGGTCAAGTGCCTTTGTTTTATCACAGAGAGTCAGTTTTAATTTCTATCCTAGACATTATATCTGACTTTTCTGAAGGAGCAAGTTTAGGAAGTTATTGGGCAAACACAACTATATGTGTTACTGTGTTACCTACTTCACCTTTGGAAACACAACAATGAAATAAGGAACTGAAGATATAATCTCTTTAAAGCAAAAAAAATCTGTATTCTGTAGTATGGCCTTCTCTCTAGTTTCATGATGTGAATACTGTTTTGTTTGATGGAAAATGCAGTAGCATTGTGTAATATTATCATCAGACTATTGATGGACTTTCAAAGTTGTCATCAACAGTACTAATTCTGCATAAATGAAAAATAATTACCCAAGAGTCCATCATTTTGCCACGTATAACACACAGGGTACTCTGAGAAGTAACAGGAAAAATATCTTTGCAAAATTAAAGTTTGTAATAAAAATTAAATATTATCTTTAACAAAGGGGCTTTTCATATAACAAAAACTCTCACAGCACCAGCTTCAGAATCCACATTTTGTTTCATTAAAAAACATATATGGAAAAAGGAACAGGTTCACATGAAATACTCAGGAGACATGAGCTCTGTGTGTTCTGTGAACACCAGACAGGAAAAAGACCTGTTCCAAAGAATTAGTGAAAATACACAGACTTCAAAAAGCAGTCTGGTTTCCTGGGAACTCAGTGAGAAACTCAGAATAGTTTTACAGCTGATCAAGGTTCATTCAATAAGTAATGGATAAAAAGTGCTGATCTAGCAGAAATGAAGATGCATATCAACTACAGACAATATAATCTGCTGTTTAGACATTCCATAAGGATGTTCCCTTATATTTTGAACATCCTCATGGTAAACCTTATGGATTTTTTTTTTTTGTGGTAAAACATCACAGAATACCTTAATACAGCTGGAAAATTTGTCTTCATATCCAAACCACAGAGAAGTAAACACCTAAGGAAATACTAAGAATGCAACACAATGATGGATTTTTGTGGAGAGAACAATTGGAAAGAAATTATTACTTCATTGTGAGTGATACTCTAGGAGTGCAGCTAGTAGCATAGTGAAAACAAAGTGAAAACACAGAGAAGAAATTTTCTCTGACAATAAATTCATCTGGATTACAGAAAAATCTTTGATGGAAATTACATCTCCTGGAATTTGAACAAAGGACTGTAAATGTAATAAAGGATACTGATGGATTGGTGGAACAGGAGCTGGAAGAGCTTTTGGTATTTTTCCTCTTCTATACTAACTCTTTACTCTTATCATTGACAGCATTAAGTATTTCTAATATTTTTTATGCCATTTCTATAGTAGGAAAAAGCTAATTCCACATTTTAAGTGAAGGAACTCTCAGTTTCTACAGGAACATCTTGCAGCGAGCTAACAGATATTAAAAATGAAAGGTGAGAACCATCAGCACTTAGTTTAATATCTATATAAAAGCTATTTCTACAGAATTCCTTTATACACTGTAGATATAAGCACTCCTAGTACCTACTTAATTTCATATTTCCAGCAGCTTATTTATGAGCCATATCAACAGAACAACTCATAGCCAGAGGTGAAAAACACAAAAGTTGCACAAGCTAGAATACAAACGGTAAAGTTATTAGGATATAATTAGACATTAGGATGTAATGAAATTAAATGAACATCAAACACCCAATTCCTGCATGTTGTGGGGTTTTTTGAGTAGGGTGAATGGATGAAGCAGAATGCAAAGGCCAGCTCTCCTGAGCTGAGAGCTGGCAGGACCCTTCTGCCTTCACACAAGCATGTGCCATCATTAGCAGCAACACAGATCTCCAGAGAAGTTCAGAGAACAGCATGCTCCTTCCAGAAGATGCAGAAGCTGTTTTCAGGAGCCAGGCTGCTCAGAAGAATGTGCTTTGTACTGCCTTTGCTCTTGTTAACAGCCTGAGATATTGAGAATATTTTTGGATGTTTCCAGTTACTGCAAGAATCAAACTTCCTAATTTGTCTCCTACTTGTTCTTCAGCTATACCCAGCTGTGTAACAGACTTGCAAACAGACTCCACCATAAAGGAACTGTCTGCTCTTTGTGTAAACCAGGATTGATGATTCCTAATAAACCTGTATTTTGAGCTGTGCACATTCAGATTCAAAAATGTAAAGCCAAGACTGCTGACTGTGATCCCATCACACAACAGCATGCTTGTGTTCTGCCAGAATGATATTTTATCTAGTTATGTCTTCTTGTCACATGAAAAACTGAAAATGTAAAGTAAGCAAAGATACACGGGTTTTACTCATTTTTTGCAGCAGTCAAAACTCAAATCACCCTGATTATATAGCAGTGAATTTAGGTATTATAGAAGACATGAAGACAAATGCAGCCTAAAATCAATTTTTGCAGAAGGTCTTGATTTGCCCCTCAGACTTCAATTTATTCTCAAAGTTGTATATTTTTAGAATAGATTTTGTAGGTCCAGATTCTCAAAGAAACAAAGCATATTTCCTGGAATACTTTTTTCATAGCTTTTCATCATGTAAGGGAATTTTTATGAGCTTTTTTTCTGGTTATTTAGATTATCAGGCATCAAAAAAAGTCCTTTATATTAAAAACAATAAAAAAAGAAAGAAGGTGGGTTTTTTTATCTTTATATAAATGTGTACATTTAAAATGCTTTATATATTTTGTAAATGTGTAAATTAAAAATGCCTTTTATATTTATGGAAAGCAAGACTTAACTCCGCCTCACTGCATATTTTAAGTCAATATGATTAATTTTGAAATGCAAAAGCAAGTCCAAGTGTACCTTTGCCAACCAAAGAACTTTCTCACTGGAAAAGGTAAAGTCACAGGCAGCTTTTCAGATTGTCTAGGATCTCAAAATGAGTCTGACATCATACTATCTCTTAGCCATTAATGTTAGGAATGAGGCCAAGCAAAAGAAGATGGACACTCCCAAATCTGGACGACCTGTAGTTCTCAGAAGAGCCATCCAGGGTTACAGGCAAGGAGACACAACTTAGTGTAGACTTACACAACTCTAATTTCAGCCAGCACTAGGGATCTATCTGGAACTTGGCCAGCATCAGGCTCGAGGCAGTGAACAGCTCTTTTTGTACCCAGTCTGTTTTGGTTTTTTATTGGCTGAAAGCCTGCACACACTACCCAACCTGCTTTTCTATTTATATCCCTGTTTAGACAAATACAGGTAACTCTGCAGACCTTTCAATGAACACATTCTTCATGGCAGACACCTTGCCAGGGGACACGCTGCAGGAAGCAAAGCTCCATCAGCAGTCCCCACAGCCCTGCTCCCTGCCACACGCACACCACAGGCCTTCCACGTTATGCAGCTGTCTTTCATTCCCCTTAGAACTGAGCTGGAGAATGGCTACGGGGAAGTGACGCATTTCCGACTTAAATTTTGGTCTCTTTCAGTTTAGAGGCTGCCTGCAGTGAGCACTTACTCAGACTTGAAAAGCTGGAATTGCTCATGTACTGCTATTTATATGTAGCAGAAGATGCTGCTTTGTAGAGTTACATGCACTATCAACATATTTTACTTCTGAAATATTATTGTTTACAGGATTAGAAATAATAAAATAATAGCAAGCCCAGCAGAAATAACAGAGCTTGTATTTTAAGTACGAGTTTTCCTCTTCTAATGGGTAGATATTTATAATTTACTAACCCTGCAGTGATAATGAGGGTAACCTGCCACAGCAAAGTAAGCTCTCCGACTTTCCTGCTTAGTGTGCCGTTTGCTCGGGTAAGCAAGCTGGTTTCCATCTCAAGTGAATGTGCAACTCTCTTCACAGGCAGAGGTTTGATCTCTGAAGTTTCTCTGCAGACAATGTGTCAAGAGGGTCTTGGAGAGTCTCCTAGGGTCTGGGACACAACGGGAGAATGGATAGCAGCTGTGAAGTGTTGGGGGACAGAGAGGACCCTGTGTGTGGGTGTCACGCTGTGCAGGGAAGCTGGAGGTGGCCCTTGGCTCCTCCTCAGCAACCATTTTTCTCATTACTCATTACATAGTGTCACTATAGCACCAGTTCTCCCAGCGTATTTAAGAGGTCTGATACATGACAAGGCACAATAATGCTGAAGGTGCTAAATGCTCTCTGGGCAGTCTGACATTACCTGGCCACCCAGGCTAATAATATTTGTTTGCTTTCTCAAGCTCCACAACACACAAACTCAGACATGTTGCATGCTTTTCTTAAAACTGGCTTGGTCTCTGAAGACTTGGAGACTGCTGAACAACATTTCAGTGCCTACTGCTGGACCTACTCCTCTCTGATACCCTTGGCGAAAAAGACCTGCATCCCTGCTTTCCACAGGCACCAGATCTTTAGGTAGAAAATAGCCTAAACAGAGCCACAAAATTAAACATTTGAAGACTAAAGGGTGGTGAGTTTGGAAGGATTTTTTGGGGTGAACGTGATGTCAGGAAAATACAACACATGACAGACACTATTTCATCCTATGTCTGTATGCTATTATACAGGATAATCTGGCTTTTCACACAGATATATTAGAATCACTCTAAAAAAAAGATCACAATGTCTTGGTGTCCATACTACTTCCCCTGTATTTTAAAACAAAAATAAGGCTCTAAACTTGTCTAGATAATACTTCTACGTTTTCCTTCTCATCATGTCCAAACAATCAACATTCCTGTAATAAGTAAGGCCTCGATATTAACAAAATGTCTAAGGTATCTTTTCATGGAGTTTTCATAGCATGGACTGATTTATTTAATTGATGAATAGCTTTGTATGTGCTTATTTTTAATCCTACCCATTTATCTTATGAAGAATTGCTGTTTGTAATTATTCCAAAGACTTAATACCAATATTTTTAATGATAATAAAGAATGACATAGCTTTTAGCAAGCCTTTTAATGTTTTTAAAACTATACTCTAATTAGTCTGAATAAAATATTTATTCAGTTAATAGAAAAGAGCTTGTATTTTACTTGATCTCACATGAAAACAATGAATCCAACAGGCTGAATTTCTCTTTGAAATCCACGATCACATACCTTTCTTTTAATCACACTCTTATACTTTAAAATCTGTAGAATATTCTTGAAGGTCTCTACGTTATGAGTTAAATATGAAACACTACCAAAAAGACCCATATAGCATTTTACCTGCTCTATTATCTTCTGTATCCAACTGTTGTGCCACATTGGGAATTTAAATTGGAAGGTCTTTCTGCCAGGGGAGTTTTTTTTCCTAACTGCCAGAACAGCTTCATTGTCCACTGCTAAGGTTCCTTGTGCTAATGCACTACAAAGAATGATTATTATTTAATGAATACCTGTAGTCTCCAGGATGGTTCACTGAGGTTATCACTGTCAGTTACATTCCCTAAGCCGATATTAAAAATTACAGGAATAGCTATTCCCTTGTTCACTAAAGAGGACAGAATATTTTACCGCTTAAGCAAAGAGTGTGCATAGACACCATCCGAAGTTGCAGTCTCAAGAGTTCTTAAAAATAGCAAGGAATCCATCTCTGGGTGCCTGATCTTGGCCTACAATTCAAAATTCATTTTCAGGCCTTTAAATAGGCAAAGGAATTTATAAAAGCCCTTATTATCTAGTCATGTCACAAAAGTCACTGTCTGCCAGTGGAATCCATCAGTCCCCTATCACTGGAGATGAGTCATTTCTCTTTATCCAAGTTCACAGACTGCACAGGCTATTATTTTGATAATAGGCCTTCAGGTGTTTCCATTTTGACATCTGAAGCTTTTTAAAAGACTTCTGAAGACTTCCAGGAAATATTCAAATCATCCAGTCTCAAATATGAAGAGAGACCCACCCATTGCTTTCCATTCTCCACATCATTCCTCTTTTCTTTTGATCCTTTCAGCAAAATTTAGAATGATATTTGCATTTTCAAATTCTTTTTTACAAGTGAGTTATTGATTTGAGATTGTAAAGCACTATTTTAATCACCTAATTTTTGGTCGATCTAATCAGTATTTTAGCTTATGAAATGAAGTACTTTTTTTACATTCCATGCTTCTAGAAAAATACCAAGAAAAAAGATTGTGAATTTCAGCAAACATTTTCCAAGTTTTTCATTCATCTGTATTTCACTGTCCCACATCCTTCTTCTCAGTTCACTGTAAAGTTTCTTGATCATTAAGGAAATGGTTACCACTGCACTTGATATATCTCTGACTAATCTCATAACACAGACTTTTCTGAACAAGCAATACACTTTATACACATTATTTTTAAAAAGTCATCAAGACCCGAGCACAGTTATTGTTAGAATTTTATCTCTCTGTAGCATGCATGCAATGTACAACCAACTTTGAGCAAGAATTGAGGTGTTCTGAACATTGATGTGTACTGAAAACTGATAAAACCAGTATGGAAGTTCATTCAGCCTATGGAAAAGCATTTAGCAAATACTTCATTGTGAAAAAACACTGAAAATTTTGCCTCAAATTTTTGAGACCTTTCCTTCATTGGCTTCTGCTGTTCAAACATGATGAGATTTCAGCTTATCATGTCTATTAAATTAAATCTCACTTAAGTTTTGCATGCTCTAAGCTTTGTGTCTAGCTGCACCTTCCCATAAAAGCTCTCAAGTGGAAATACAACTATTTTACTTTTTAGGTTATAAGAACTTCTTTCTCTCTCTTCTGTTAAAAGAGAAAAAGACTGAAAAGCTACAACTGTTCATCAAATTTATTGTGCTTGTAATCCCCTAAATTCCAATTTCACTGTTGTTTTTATTGGCTGAAAAACTTACTCAGGCTTTACTCATGAATTATGTATTTAAGAACTGTGTACAGACAGGATGTAATGATCCATAATTACAAATCAAGTCCTATACAAGAATCTCTTCCTGTATCATTCTGATAATTCTTTCAGCAACATAGTTTTGTATCTCCAGTATTAGTTTTTTATTTCTGTGGGAGCAGCATATCATTAATCAAAAAATAATTTAAAATATCCTCACAACAAGCTCACATTGACACTGCTGCAGTCCCGTCCCCATAAACACACTGCCATGACTTCACTAAGCTAATGAGTGTAATCACAGTTGTTCCAAAAAAGGCTGTGTCCTCTCCACTTCGAGTGCTGGCACAAATTTCTCATGTGGCAAGTCCGCAAAATTTAATGTTGTGTCTAGACATACACACAAGCACAACCTGTGCACACAAGCAAAAGTTGGCAAAGAGGTGGAGAACAGTAACACTCCTGCAGCCCTACAGCCACTGGAATTGGCTACAGAGCACTGGAATTGCTGGAGGAATAACTTTCTGAATGTAACCCAACACAGACACTTAGTCAAGTATGAAGCTGGACTCAGTAAGCTCTTTAGACAGTTGGTCACAAGAGATTCCTGTTCTGAATTATCCCCTGGGGCAGCATCCAGGCCTTGCAGGCTACAGAAAAAACCTGAAAACTTCTAACACAGGTGTTTAAGCTCAAACCCAAAGTACCGTGAGTGCTCTGATAAAATGGAAAAACAGAAAGCTCCATAATCTGACAGTGTTGCGTGGGAGCTCTACATGCTGGGTATCTCAGTGGGTAAGAAGTAGTTCAGAAGTTACCAGCTGAAAGGTCAGACAATGGAAGCATCTTCTCGAAACATGTCAGATTTCACTCAACAGTCTGACAACAGTCATCTTAGATTTAATCTGTCTCCTTTATTCAGCTAGTTTAAAATATTATAGCTCTGTGGAACCACAGATGGCCAACGCTTGTACTGTTCAAACAAGGAGTAAACATAGTAGTACGCTGTGCTCAAAATCAATTACAGTAGCTTAATGATTAAATGAAAAAACTGACTGATTATTTCATTATTTTACATGCAATTTATTTTAGAATCATAGAGTTTTTGAATATGTGGGAAAAAAACCCGAACACAAGTTTGACAGTATTTTCAATATTCTAATTTTATCATAATGATTTAAGGCATTTATGACTGCTTTAAACTAGAAAGCACATCTCCAACTTGCAGATCTATAAAAAGCAACTAAAATGTGTCTTATTGAATGTTAGGCACAAGTCTATGACTTTTTTAAAAAGCTTTGAATATTAATGAAGACTTTCTGAAAAATTGCTTAAAACTTTATGAAATGGTAACTCGAATCACAACATTAACAAATTTGAATTCCCTGTAATGATAAGAGTCCAAAAGATTAAGAATAGTTTTAAAAGAAACAGAAACATTGAGAGCAAAGTTGCTCTGATGCCACTCAGGATCAACTCATTCCTAGATAACAAAATAGCAGCCAAGCATGAGATTTGCACCTTCACTTCAGTTTCTTGCACATGAACTTCTTTCCACCTTATCAATGCAGCTACCAAAAGGCTTAGTGAGTGCACTTGGATCAGTCTTTCACTGTAGTTCTACCTGAAAACTTAATTGTTCATGTCCATGTGTAGCAGCAAGTCATGCCTGCAGACTTGTGATAAATTTAACTGCAGAACAGGAAAAAAAATAGGGGATAGATAAAATATTAACCTCCATCTGCAAGAGTTAATGTGCCAAATTATATTACATGTATTATGCATATAACTTAATTTTATTTATACCTTAAATGAAATGGCCTGATCAAAAGGAGAAATACTCTACCGGCACTTCAAGCAATATGGGTCAGTTTAAACATGCCTAATGCCACCGTGTCCCTAGCAAATTTATTTCTGTCATTTAGATCAAAGGCATGTACTTGCAGCATTTTCTACGCCTGCTCTATAGATGCAGACACGTTACTTCCATAAAACCTGCTACAAACGCTATTGTAATTGCTCAGAAAATACTAAAATCACAGAGTTTAATTCTGTGAAAGATTCTCTTTAATAAAATATCGCTGGTTTTCTCTCAAGACAGGGTCATTATTTATTCTTTTCATGCAGTTCATTTCAGAAGTTTCAAAGTGTTTGACAATAACAAAAAAAATCAATTAAAAGTCCAAAGACAACGCTGTAGTAACATGAAAAGAAATATAATAAAATTAAATGCAAATTTCTAAATTATTCAAATTAAAAGTTTTTATAGGTGTCCACAGTAAAAAAAAAAAATAAAAAGCCTTCAAAGGAAGAAAAAGAGGCAACAGAGGGTTTGAAGACTGATATTTAGTTTAATATCTGTAATTAGTTTAATAATTTGGCAATACTTAAGCCTCACAGGATAACGGCAGTTTTCTACAGAAATTGCATATGCACTTGCTCAAAACCCCAGTTTTTCTTTTAACTATCTGTGCACCAATGTACAGCTCTTTTATGCTGCATCTATTGAACAGGGAAATATTTTGTGCTCTTTTGATGCATTTGATCCATAAATCCCAAGGTAACCTAAACAATGACAACATTTGGCAACGTGAAAATTATTTTTACTTTATAACTGGGGAAACTGAAGGATGAGGTTCCTACCTGCAGACATTTCACACGTTCCTGAGTAAAAATTAGAGTGCCCAAAAAACACAGAGGTGACAAATATCCATGGTTTGCAGTGATGTGTGTAGGAGTTCCAAAGGCTCGCTGTGTCAGCAGCAGCAGCCCTGCTGCACTTACTCAGGTATGAACCTCAAGACCTTTGCTTTTGCTGCCTGAGTGTATAAACATGTGACTGCATGGGTTAGTTCCTGGCTGGACTGCATGATTTATTCCCTGATAACTTATTATGGCACTATATCTTGAAAGCCCATGTTGTGGAGGATTTGACGGCCTTTATTGTAATACAAGCCTAGAATCTCACAGATGGTGTCTTTGCCATCACTACTTCTCGTGACAGCATCCTAGTTTTACAGAGTGAGAACCCACGAACAATGGAATGCAAATTTACCTGGATCAAGATGCTGCACGACCCCAGAGATAATGGAGAAATTAGCATAATGAGGCAAACAAATGCTTTAGAGTCATAACTTCCCCTCCAATGCCTCTTGCAACACTTCCTTTCCTCTGCTGAGTTCTAAAACCATCTCAGGGCTTGTGACAAGTGGGTGATAAAGGAAAAGAATAAAATGCTGTCAACAAATGTTGCTCCTTCCTTTTTATGCTCTCCACACACGTGATCTGGGCTACAGAAAAGTAGAAACAATCATGGTGGGTTAGAGTGAAATGGTTAAATCCTGCCTCCAACAGCAGCCAGTAGCTGATGCTTAGGAGACATGGGAGAAACAAGGTAAGGACACACTCGTCCTGCTTAGCAAACATCACTGCTTTTGGCAGTCAGAAGGTTAAAGATTTCCTGAACTATCTGCTGTTCATCTGGAACCAAGTTCTACAGTTTAGCTACAACTTTATGAAAAAATATTTCCTCCTGCTTGTTTTAGACCTGTTCCTTGAAAACAGAGAGGTGGGTTCTATTCTTTCCGAAGTAAATTGTTCACAGACACTTTTGTAATGACATGTTTTTATTGATCTATCTGTGACGCTCCTTTTTGTACATTTTATGTCCTCTGCTTCCTCAGAAGAAATACATCCTCATATATTTGGTAACATCCATCTCCAGCAAATACTTCCATTGCTCGTAATACTCTAGCTCACCTTTAAACCAGGCATTAATCACCACAACTGATGATTACTATGATTAAGAAACACTGACACTCAAGCAAAAACATTTTTTCTCATTTCATCAGCCCTCAGTTTCCTAAAGGAACTTTCTGTGTATACTGTCAGAAATCCTAATTCACCAGCACTACAGCTACTCCAGTAAACTCAGGAGCCAAAAACATTCCTACTCACAAGAATTTCTCTCTCTGCAGTTATTAAACCATTAAAATTGCCCTTGTCACACCTTTGGTGCAGTGACCTGGCACTCTTTGGATAGTACCATCTGCAGTGCAGCGCTGTAGGTTAAGTGTGTTCCTCGTGGGCATTTTGGATGCAATCCCTCCACCTTTGGAAGTTGGGAGTGTTTAATAGCATGGCCAGATGCTGCCTGGTGGCCCTGGGGCCAGTGAACATGCCCTGGCACTGCTTGCTGCTAATGTGGATTTTAAAAAAAGCCCAAAACAACAAGGTTATGCAACATACAGCACAAGGCATGCTTTACCTTCCATGCCCACTCCCACTTATTAGAAGAGATTATATATGATCAGCATAAGGCCACACAAACAAACCTCCAGATTTTGGAAGTTCTTGAAGGTATAGGGCCTCCTGCATCCTTCTGCAGCCATCTAGTCAAGTACATGCTATTCATAAATGTTTAACATAAAGAGAGTGAACCACAAAGTGAGAGCAGTATTCCTACAGCTCAGACCACAGCCAGAATCATATTTTCCTCTGTTTTGTGCTTAAGGTGCCCTACAAATTTTTGATCATAGTTGTTTGGGGTTTTTAAAATTAAAACAATGAAACTATTTAATCACAGTTTAGAAGCTCTACGGGTAGGATGCTTATTCCTGTAACAAATCATATATTACTTTTTTATTATAAATTACTATAAAATAATTTACTAATGTCTCTTTTTTTTCCCAGAAAGGAGGTCAGAGATAACATACTTCTTCTACTTTAAAAATTAAAACCAAAAAACACCAAATCCTTTCCTATATGTGGCCTTTCCAGGCAGCCCTTCATTAAAGATGTGCCTTAGCATGGAATACATCCTCACACTCCTTGCTTAGTTGGTAAGGCTACCCAGCTGATCATCCAGGTTTTCAGCTGTCTCCTTAAAGCCACACAGCATTTCATGCAGCTGAGTTGAACTGAGAGCTTGTTGAAAAATGAATTCTGCTCTGACATTGTGAGCCTTCTCATCAAACAAGTATAATATTGACAGGTTCCATTTACAAACCTAACCACCTTCTTATTGAAACACGGGGTTTTATGCAATTTTTATGTATTAGTGTGAACATTACTTCTCCTATATGTTCAAGTTTTCCTCGTGTTTCTCCCGTGCC
This sequence comes from Orthonyx spaldingii, assembly GCA_013397795.1. Lineage (NCBI taxonomy): Eukaryota > Metazoa > Chordata > Aves > Passeriformes > Orthonychidae > Orthonyx > Orthonyx spaldingii. The sequence continues at coordinate 207,804 of VZTJ01001237.1, forward strand.
TGTTGGTTTCTGTAGAGTTTGGCTGCTGCACTGCTCCAGAAAGTTCAAAAAGCTCCAATTTTGCTAAGCTCTGCAGAAAGGTGACTTGTTCAATTTAACTTTAGGTGAGGTCCATCTCACTGACTTTGGATAGCTACAACATAGTCATCTGAGTCTGCATAAGAAGGTTCCTGCTAAGTTTGTGGAGAGAAAAAGGCATTTTATAGGACAATATACTCCAGTCTCGTGAAATCACAAGAACCAGCTAAGATCCAGACTTCTGAACTCTAGCCATTTAAAATTAGCTGAGCTAATTATGTTTCACTTAGACATTTTTTTTAAAACCACCTTCCTCATAAGCACACAAGGAGAGCCAATTCTTTGATTGCCCTGAGAAACTATAGCGGAACAGCGCTCGAGAGCGCAATGTGTTGTATTTTCCCAAGTGATTAGCAGTCCATGAGTGCCAACCTGCAAGTGTAAATCATATTCAATTACCATCAATCCAGAGCAGAAAATAAGGACATGATTGTTCACAGAGGTTTAGTGTGTAATTCTGTCTTTTTCAATGATTTCTCCAGAACACACTATACACCCTATGAAAATCTTCCAGGCATTTAATTTATAGTGTGGTCTAAAGAACAAAATTGTCCTCTTTGATGAGCTATGATCAAATACATTGTCAGCCTAAGACAGAATGAATTTGAACCAGCAGCATGTTTCCTTGAAGGAGGATGTGGTAATAAGAGATAGCAGGGTTTGTTATGTGCTGTGGTTCCCTGTGCTCACATTCAATCAATCATGCCCCTGTTCTGTGACTCATTTTACCCTTGTGCAGACAGAGAATTCATATTTTGTGAAAAAAAAAAACAGCTGTGAAGTTTCATGGCACAGAATTAATTACACTTTGCTTTCAAATGCACAGAAATTTCTGTTTGTTTCACGTCTGGAACTGAAATCATGGTTCAGTCCTCAAGGTCCACGTAAATAATTTGAGACTATCAGTTTGAAAACGGCTAGGAAGGTGTGCATTAATATTTAAACTTGTTTTGCATGGCATTTTCTGGGACATGTTTTCTAATCATTGACATTATCCAAACATGCCACATTTCCTCTTTAGCAAGGTTTTACTGTGGGATTATCTTGATTGATGTGGATAACACCATTGCTGTGAAGAGAGGTTTTTTATGCATGCACTCCAGTTTCTGTTAACAACTGTAAAGATTAGGGATTTATACAACAGGTATTAACAGACTTTTCCTGTTATTAACAATTTAGGTCAGTATTCTGCTTTTTATTTTATGCATGAAGGTTTTATGATTATGTATTCCAAGTGATTCTGCTTTCTTGTTTGATTTATTGTTGAGCAAGCTTACTTAAGTCTTTGCTCACTTTTTAATATTTGAGGAATTCAAAAAGGCTGCAGGCTCCAGGAGGGTCAATACATCATATCATACATTTAGGATGAATGTAAAACTTATTTCCATTTCATTTATAAAAATATAAAAATAAAAATATTTAAATACAATATATAAATATATTTTATTTATAAAACCCTTATCAGTAAAGTCACCAGCTTTATTAACATCACTGGTGAAATGATGATATATGCCACATCTTGGACATAACCCTCACCAGGGGCACAATGAGACTGTCACAGCTGAATGAACTGGGCTCTGTTCAAGGCTGTGAGTGGTGCTGGGTGAGAGAAGGAAAGGAAGTGCCACTCACATGAAATTACATATAATTCAAAGATTTTAAAAATCCTCTACCTTTTGAGTCCCAGCATATAACGTTCCTCCCTTGCCCATCTTCTCTCAAAGACCTCCATTAAGGCTTTAAATTTTACTTTTGTCAAAGAGCTCAGAAACCTTTTACATACTTTTCTTAAAAGTATCTATTCCCTGCTATCTACAGATCTGAAAGTTAAACAGATATTTTTCTTCATGATGACAGAAACATCACGGGGTTAAAATGAAAAAAAATTAGAGCAATAACATTGGGCTAAAATATGTGCATTCACTGCACTTCGAAGCCTGGAGCTTCCAAAAAATTTGGCTTTTGCATAATAAAAGGAATGAATGTTCAAATGAGAAATTTTACATATAAATAGGTTTCTTACAAATCACATATGTATATAGCTTAAAAAGCATCCCAGAATCTTGATGGTTGTGAAATGTTTAGCTGTTGACCTCACTTCATTCTTCCTAAGGAGAAACAGATGTATGTAATTGAAATTATATGTGGATTTAAAGTTGTGCCTAATTTATGGATTTTGATACATCTCTTCACTATTATACAACAAAAGAGTATTTCTTTCTTCCTTTCCTTTTTTTTTTCCCTTAGTGTTTTTCATTTTGATGTATCTCTATCTTTTTTAAATCTTGTCAATACTATAGGTGAGGATGTAATTCTGGCACAAATCTTTGCTCTGGGATGTGTATACATTGCCTATTTGGCCCAAACACAGGTTAATGACTTCATAGACTCCCTGGACAATTGACAACCCCAAAAATATAAATTATGCTGCCGTCTATTACTTTTGAGTACTGCAAATCCAGGGTAGGTCTTTGTCTCTCTCTGCCCATCACCAGCCAGTGTGGGCAGTGGGAGTTCTGCTGTGAGCCAAGTCCAAGCCAAACCACCCAGTGAATTTGGCAAAAAATAAAAAACACAAAGAGAAGGGAATTAGAAGCTCTTATAGGAAAATAATAGGTATTCCAGAGCTAGGGTGCAAAATCTCAATAAAAGAACTAGTCATAGTTCTACAAGGTAAGATCAGTGGCATTTTAAATGTTTTTCATTTTATCAAATAAAAGGTACAGCCTCAGAAGCTAGCCCTGTTTGATGGCATCACACCATGACATCAAGGAGAGCAGGATCTGGCTGACCTAAGCTGCTGTAACTGTCTTGCATCTCATTTGAAATAACTATGGTGGGAGTGTTCCCCTAATACTTTTGCAATTATTTCAGAAATAAGTTTCTTTTACATAAAAACAGGGAATATTCTCTGCTGATGCACAGCCATGCGAATGTATTCCATTATAAGCAAAGTATATAATTTGCTTTTGTTTGGCAATTAATTAAAAATACGGTTTTCTTTTACAATTTAAAGAACAACTAAATAAAATACAATCGGCACAGTTCCTTTTAGATTCAGGTGATAAAATTTCTTTTAAAACCACATGATGAAAACACCCTCCCACAGGATCTAATCTCCCCTGTCACATTAACATTGACCTAAGGTCTGTGGGATAAGTAATTTCAACAGCAAAGCCCTGCTTGGCACTATTACACAACATTTTCTGGAACTCTTCCCTGCAGCCTACTGAGCTAACACCATGGCAAGCCTCAGAATCTGCTGTATAAGATGAGGTCAAACCTTCAGAAACCTTAATTAGTCTACTGAGCATTTGCAAATAAGTACATACAAAAACAGAAAAAAAAAAAAAAAGCCTACGAAGTATAGGAGGGAATATAGTTAGTGGAATAAAGTACATTTCTCAAAAATTTGAGACAGAATTGGAAGCAATAACAAATATTTGAACATTTAAGATAACTTTTAGACAACTCTACTCACAGTGGGGAATCACTGAGATTTTGCATGACTCAGACAGACAGTATACTTGGAAAATTATTATATGTACAAAAAGCCAACCAGCTTTCTTCCACTTTCCTGCTCAAAGAATGGGAGAATTTAACCTGCCTGTCCATAAACACACAATTTTGGAGTACAGTCACAAGCTGGTTGGAGTTCTGTTCCAAAATGAATCCCTAAGCTCCCTGTCCCCTGAACCTTCTGGAAGGGAGAAAAAAGAGTTGGGACCAACAGAGCCAAGCCAACTCAAGGAGGAAACCCTTACAAGCTGTTTTGAGCTGTTTTTCACACACTGCAAGCAGACAGAGCCATCTCAGGACACCATGCCAAAATCCAGTGCCCGGCACCACAGGCTCATACAATGAAGCATTACCTCTGTCACGAGGAGCTGGACATTCCCAATGATGCTTTTCCCCACCCCACTGTCTTTCAAGGCCATTGGTTATGCAATTTCTGGAAAAAAAATGCAAGCAGATAAATTATTCAAGGTCTTATAACTAGATTTCTTCAGTAAGTGTAAGAAAGTGGCTTGTGGCTTCAGGTACGATGCTGCCCACTTGAAGAGGATGGGAAAATTATGCTGGAACAGAAGCACAAGGTTTAAATTAACTGTCACACAAAGGAAAACTGTCCAAACTGAGTGAAATGTCAATGTTAAACGGCGCAGTTCAGAAGCTATTTAAAAATACCATTCCAGACACCAGGAGTACCTGAAAAATGATGAGAGGGGACCTCAAAAGGAGACTGAAATCATGACAGCTTGTCCACTGACTTCAAATCATGATGCCACACCAGGCAGGTCACATTTTGCACTAACTTGTCTCAACAAAGGAATGGATAAAAAGAATAATGACTTGGTACAATCAATTATGTCATTGTCTTTACTTACGAAGTTTAGATTCAAAAATATTTTCTGGAGCTAATTCTCACAATTTTTAACGAGTATTACTTTCAGAGACATAGAGTGTCTGCTTATTGCATTTAAAAGGGAAAATATCTTCTGGATACATAAGTGCAGTAGACAATTCTGCAAAAATTAAAATAACACCATGCTAAAGTTATAATAATGCAAAATCACGTCATTCTCATGACCAAAAAAAGTTTCACCATACATTTCAAATATATTAAACTTTCAGACTGGAAGCTGTATGTCCTTTCCTTTTCAAACTCAAGGAAATGAAAAATCAAGGCAAGTCCACAAAATGTTTTACATTTTTGGCAGCAATACTATTCACATACATCGCCTAAGAACAGAGACCTATAGGCCTTCCTTTTCAAAAAGCATCAGGTTTATAGAACCACACTCCCTGCTGCAAATAGCAGCAAAAATCTAAAATTATGAGATACAGAATAATTGATAATGTGTGACGAGACTCATATGACAGCAAAAGCAAATGTGTTTCATTTGTAACAGAGGCGGCTGGATCATACGCTGTGATATTTTCCCAAGTTCTGATCATTTTGTCTAGCTTGCCTTGATGCTTGAGTTGATTCCTATCAGTGTTACAGAAAGAAATGGCAAATTTCCACTGATTAGGACTATGACCCTTTTCTTTTTTGCCAGGTTTTGAAGTCCCTTCTGCAAGGATCCTATGTACCTTCTACTCCCCACAGAAATAAGGTGAAATACTACAGGAAAGATGCCTACATCTTCACCCACGTGAAGTGAGGCTCTCACTTCAGCCTGAAAATAACTCTCCTTCTCGACTGCACACTTATGTACTTGCAGACTAGATTTTGGAAGAAAAAGTAAAATCTATCTCCTAGGTTCGGATTAATTGTTTTTAAAGTAAACAGTTCTTCCTCCAAAAATAACTGTGGAGCAGTCACACTGAGTAACTCCCACCAAATAATAAAGAAACAAAAGTCCCAATGATTAGTTCATACAATCACTGAAATTTTAGGTTTGAAAAGACCTCTAAAATCGAGTCCAACTGTTAGCCCAGCACTGTCAAGTACTGCCACTACACCACGGCCCCAAGTGCCACATCTACATGTCTTTTAAAATTCTCCAGTGATGGTGACTCAACCGCTTCTTTTGGTAGCTTGTTCTGATGTCCAACAAGCCTTTCAGTGAAGACATTTTTCCTGCTATCCAATCTAAACCTCTCCAGTGCAGCACAAGGCTGTTTCATCTCATTGTATCACTTGTCACCCGGGAGAAGAGGCCAACCTACACCTCACCACAATCTCCTGTCTGGTAGTTGCAGACAGTGATCTGGTAATGTCAAAGGGGTTACTTCTTATTTTCCTACAATATTTTAAAAATTTTTAGTTTCATGATATTTTTCCCAAAAAGGATCTTTCTGGCTTTGTGGCCCAACAACTAGAACATGCTGTCAGAGGCTCAGATTCAAATCCAATCTCTCTCTGAACTAAATCAAGAATTTACAAAAATACCTTAGAGAAAATGTAATGAAGAACTGTGGGCTGGTGCCCCCTCAGTCTATAATTTTTTTCTACTGAGCACTTGGATTCTTTAATACAGTAACCTGGGCATCCCCAGAATTTTCTTAGCAGCAAGTTGTAGAGCTACTTCATGTGCTGCTGACCAAAAGAGATGCTTAAGCATTTAATATATAGTGGAGATGTTCCAACAGAAAAGTACAGCATTCTGTAATAGCATATAACTCCACAGTAAGGTCATTTTCTTATAAGTTAGGTGAGGGGGGAAAAAAGTGCATGCCCTTAAAATCAGTAGAGATTAGAACTGTTTCTGATCCAATACACATGAGAAAACTGCAGCACTTGTTTTGTGATAGCGTCAATATCGTCCTGAAAGTCTAGCTTTTGCTTTTATCTAAAATGTCTGGGAATGCATTTTTTTTCTTTAAAAAAGCATCTGGCTTTGATTAGCTGGGGAAAAAAAGTGGGGAGGAGTAAAGAGAGATCTGTTTCTTGTCAGCTGGAACCATTTTAATTTATTTATTTTTAAGTCGGTCACTGAACTGACAAATCAATTTATTGTGTAGTCCAAGTGCAAATCGCCTGCCCTGGAGTCAATGCAAGTTGCACATATGTAGGCAAAATTTGGCCTTTGCTTTCTGAACACACCCCTCTGAGCTGCAGAATACCAACTGCAGGCTCCACAGGCTCCATGTCAGCAAATGCCAATGGGTAAACGAAAAGAGAAAAGCTTCACAGAGATTAAGAGATTACAGTTTCTCTGTAAAATATAATTAAAAGAGAAGGAAGCTTACTTTCTCTAATTCCTAACATGTAATAAATCAGAGAAAAATATATTCTATTTTTATTTTCATAAAAGTAAGTATTCATGAGTTTCACAAAGCATTGTATCACTCCACATGTATTCCAAAACCAAAGCAAATGTGTCTATAAACGAACACCTACTTTGCACTATACTAATTCATACTGGTATCTGTTATAGATGGCTTTTTTATAATTTCATCTACCTTTCTAATTCAGTAATTGTACAGCAACTAACAAGAGCCAGCTTTGCAATAAAGAAGCAGAATTGTGGAAGTTTCTGCAACCTAAAGCAGAATATAAATACCTGGAGCAGATTTACTACTTTGCCATTTACTGTGACCAGCCTGCACCTACAAAAAATTATTGCTGGGTACCTTCCTGATCATAAGTAGAAAGAATTTTCTGCTTGCTGTTTAAATCCTGTGCCAGTGACTGGCTGAAATTGGCATCCCTGTTTCTGCAGAAGACATGGATGGTTTCTGGATTAGCCTTCTCTGAACACATCACGTTGAATAAAAAGGAAGCAAGAGAAGCAGCAAAGCAGTTCCTATCCACAGGGATACCACAAGGAGGTGGTATACACTGTGGCAGATCAGTTTGGAGCTCTGGAAGGCTTTTGGAAAACCAGTGATGCGTGTTCTTGGAAAGTACCGCTTGAAACCGCCCCTAAAGCAGCACAACACACGCAAAACAAAACCCTGCTCGTGGCTGTGCAGACAAGTTCACCTCGCAGCTGATGTGGGCCTACGCAGACAAGTTCACCTCGCATCTGACACGTGGTGCCACAGGGCTCGAGTGCTCCCAGCTTCTCACCTCCCGGCAGGAACAGTGTGAGGGCAGCCTCTGCCTCCACTCCGCGCTCGATGTAGGGACCCAGTGGCCTAATTTAATTGCTACAACTGACTTGGAAAGCTGTTGCACAGCGTGCCTTCAGGAATTAAAAAGGCAGAAAGAACAAATACGTTCATCTAGCCTGATGGCGTCTATAGAAGTCACCTAAAATCTGAGAAATTCTGCATCAAACCAAAACATGCTGTTTCAACTGCTGTTTATTTTAGGGGGATATACAGGTGCAATTTAGAGTTCCAACAACAAACAACCACCACATTTGAGGACACATTGTTTCAATGGTGAATTAAGCTCATTAATAATACATATCTTATTTTTATCTGAATTTATTCTCCCAAATGTGAAATTGGCCCATTGCATTCACAACGTATTTGAATACCACCCATTCCTGGTCATTTGAACTGAAAGACGAATTATATAGAAATAAACAAATCAGAATATCACCACTTCTTCTCTTTGGAACCAGCTGTGTAATTCACAGTTCCCCACCTGGTTTTAAATGTGACGTTTTATTACCATTTAATCTGACAATAGAAAAGGTATACTTTTCTAATTGTGGAAGAATTTTAAAATATCAGCATTTTAAAATATCTTCTCAGCAAGAAATCAGAAATGATCCAAGCACAGAGTCTGAAATCTGCACCTAGGTACAGGTTTGATTTCTCAGAAATTGGGGAGGTATGAACATGACTTGGGAGGGGGGAGGGGTGGGCAGAGGTGTATTCAGCAGCTCTGTCATCGACAATCATGGCTCATTATCGATGGAAGATCACTAAGACCTTTCAAAACTCTGTAAACTCTGAAAAAGACCTCTCCCATGATGAAAAGGAAAAGTAACTACAAAAATCAAATTCAAAGTGTTCTGGTACAATAACTGCAGTCACTCTATTTATCATTCTTTTTTGTTCCATCCCCTTCTTCAAATTTTGCTTACATTGTTTAGTTGGATGCAACTACTTTGTCTTCCTACAGCACGTGGGCAGTTCTACAAAACCATAAAACACAATTTTCAATATCAATAACTATATTGATTAAATGTATTAGCAAGGATATTGTATAAACCACATCTTTTGACTTTTATCTCCATCCCAGTGTTAACTGCCATCCTGTACGTATCCTAATACTAAAAAACCTCTTGAAAAAAATTCCAGAAGATGCAAGGCTGAATGAATAACTCCACAAAGGTTATAAACCAATTTATGTAATGCAATTGCAGGGTTTAATTTTATGGTAAATTTAAATTCTATCATAAAGAATGTTAAACTCTATGGCTCTTTTTTTTTTTTTTTTTGCCTCATGCTTGTATCAGTAATAAAAATCTGGTTTTCATAACAAGTAATTATGAACAGATCATATTCATTGAAAACATTCTATCTGTGGTGGAAAAAAATGTTGTTCACAAAAAAACCCCTTCATTGTATTTAGCAAAAAACACAAAGCAATCAAGGTCCTTGCATGACATTCCTATACTTAGGTCAGGGCTTCTTCATTAAGTTACAGCAATCCCCTATGCTGCTGTAACAGCAAAATCCAAATAACTAAATAACCACACTTGGAGAATCCTTTGGCACACATATGTAAAAATGAAAGAACTGGTCAAAAAATTCCTTTCATCCAGTCTGGCTGATATCAGCCACTGTCAGAGCTAGATCAGGCGCTGGACCTGAGTGGCTGGAGCACCTGGCCTCCCACCAGGCAGAGTGGAAGCCAGGGATGGTGCTCCAGCGTTCAGTGCAGCTAATGCTAGAGCTCCAGTAATCAAGGAAAGTCAGCGGGAAACCCATCAGATGGGCAGTTCACGGCAAAATCCCAGAGGGCTGAAAGGATGGAAAGGCAGCAGGGGAGGGAACAAACAAGAGATGCTAAAACTGCAAACAACCAGGAAAAACAGTGGCAACAGAGAAGAGCAGTTTAAGAAACAAACATAAAACTGAACCACATAACACTTTATTAGCAAGACAAAGCACGGAGAGCTTCAGGCACCCTGAAAGGCAAGCAGGAGTTAGTGATGGATGTCAGACACTTAGTTCCAAAATAGAATTAATTCAGCAAAAAGAAATTATCTTTTGGAAGGAGATTTTTTTTTCCCTTTATCACCTATTTTATATTTGTCCTAGTACTATCAGATAGAGATTGAAAATTCTGAAAATCATTCTAAGAAGAGAACATGACAGAATGACAACCCAGCTGGTGAGCAGAGCTAGCCTGTTCAGCTAAGAACCATTTGAGTTTGTTAATAAGAAGTATCCAGAATAGAAGTGTGACTTCAAAAAAACCTCTGTCTAAACTAAGAATTGACCAATATTACCTCTTTCAAAATATAGGAGAGGTTGTTCTTGTTTTTTAATTAAGCTACAGGATGAGATACCTGTTATTTGACCCTACAAAACAGCTCATAAACAGTCAGAACACTCTTCCAGGCTGCTTGAATTATTTTCTATGGTCCGAGAACTCAAACCTGTATTTCTATCTGTCTTTGAAGAGGGGGGTTACCATACCCATCAGGACATTCCCCATTCTCCTCATGAAGGCTATGAAATTATAAAGGACACTGCTAATCTGGAGAATTCTGCAGCATATAAGCCACTTTAGCTGGCAAGAGAATTTCAAATCTCTGTGTCAAAAGCTGACATTAGAGCCGAATCTGTCCTTAGCATGGAAACTGAAGCCCTCAGGTGAATACAAACCACTAAACCTCATGTTCACATGTATTTTCTCTCTGGCTCACTGAATCATAAATTATTTTCTGCCTAAAATAACCAAGGTCAAGGTAACTCCTTGTACGTGAGAAGAGATTCTGAACCAGTTCAGACCTCATGTATTGTGGGTGAATGCTTTAACTGCGAAGCAGGTAAACACACAGAGAGACTTTTGTATCAGTAGTCCTTCAGCTCACTGCCCTGAATGCAACCAACTATCTCTTGAGTTGGGGGAGGGAGATAGGTCTGTTTAGTTTTTTTAATTGACCTCTATTCTTGAGCCAGGTCAGATAGAGCATGAGGAGAGGGCATAGTGTTCTGTTCCTCCCTGTTCCCATTCCATCCCCTCCATGTAGAGACTGTTATTTCATTCTGTATACACACAAACAGCCAGGCCCACCCTCTTCTGCAAGCAAAGAATAAAGAGAAGGACAGCCAAAATAAAGTGGAGTTGGTGATAATGCTGACCTTTAACTTGAGATTTGGCATTTGCTCCCTCTCTCTCTGGACAGATAAATCTTTATGATGGCAGAGTATGAACAGGTATCTGGGATCTGAAAGACATGCTTCCCACATGGCAGAATCCGCCAAGTACCTCCTCACCTTTCATATAAAACTTACAATTTCTACGTCAAATCTGTAGATTCTACCATTATTGGCAAGACAGGAAGGTTCAATAAGGAAGTGTCTAATCAGTTAAAATATGAAACCTGATGACATCATTGCAAGTTCAGTGAGTATATTAACCAGAATTTAGTGCTTTTTCCTCAAATCTTTTCTGGTACCTGTAGGATAATAGAAATTGTTGAGAACAGAGAAAGAATATCACTTCTTCATACTCCAAGTCAAACAGTGCCCTGTGGGAATTCAAAGAGTGCTGCCACGCAGCCTGAGTGATGGTTCTTTGACAAAGAATGACTAAAAAAATTCCCAGGTTCTGCAATTAGCCACGTTATAGCGACTGTTAAGCCTGATTCTTTCTGTATTTCTGCATATGCTTATGGAATACAGAGATTCCACTCTCTGCTTCAAAAAATTACCTGCTAGCCATGGTTATTCACTAAAAAACAGCCAAGAGATGTGATTAAAAAGAATTTCATTGTGGCATCAACTCTCTTTAAAAGAAAAAGGAGGGGTGGGCAAAGGAAGAGAGGGAGAGAGAGATGCTGTAAGTTCAGAAGCAAAACACTGTTATTATTCTGAAGCAGGAATGACATCCTTGCATTAACACAGCATGAAATCATGGTAGCAATTTTCATGCTGTATTATTTTGTTTTTGTCAGGTCACTGATTTTCAATTTCATCAATACTATATAAAACTGAGGAAGATAATATAATAAAAAGCATCCACTCGGAGTTCAATACTGCAGCAAGAACATATTGCTTTTTCGTGAATTTAAACCAACCAATCCACACACAGAAAATATGTGTCACTTTTGTCCTCGAATAACACATGTACACCAAACTCAGAGGTTACAAAAAAGAATATACCAAGGTAAATCTGATAGAACACTAACTGTATGTTAATATGGTTTACAAGTTGATCTTTACCTTCCTCTAGCATACAAAATAGATAAAGTATAAAGCCAATAAGCTACAGTGAGCTTTGTTTACACTGATCTGTTCTTGAGCTTTTCCCAAGCACTATTCATTTAAAGTGAAACTACTGCTTAAATCATCCCAGATTTAGCTCACTGATTCTCATCACCCAGCTGTCCTTCTGTGTTTTGACTGTATCATTACAACAGATCTGAGGTATCCTAAATCACAAGTTATGACAAGATACAGAAATATGAGAGAGACACATGCTATTTTCAAAGCACACCTGCCAAGCCCCCACCCAGGAGGGTGTCACCCCAGGAACAAAAGCTCCCAGAACTGCATTTGGGTAGCAGAGAAATCCCTAGAGAGCCACCTCTCCATTTGGAAGCAGTTATGAGGTACTTTGCCTAGAGAAGGAAAGAAGGGAGAACAAATACCAAAGAGCTATCACATGCAAAACATCCAAATGGGCTTGGAGTTTGGCAGCTTGATCACAAACGGTGTCAGTATCTGCTTCTCTAATTCACAGCTGTTCCACCAGGCTCTAAATCCCTGAGCTCCTTATCTCAGCCTCTGCATACAGCCTCAGCCCAAGAAGAGAATCTTTCCTATGACGGAGGCACAAAACGTTCGGGTTTCCTCTCAGGCATACACCTGTGCAACATCAGAGGTGACTTTCCAAGGAGAAATGTGCAACTTCTTTCCTCAAAGGGGACTGGAAGCCCTACACACTTTCTGCAGTGGAGGAAATGGGTGGCAGGAAGATGGACACCACCAGTCCTACCCCCTTTATTGTCCAGTTGTACCCGTTGCAGGCACGTCACTCACTGACACTGAGTCCATGGAGAAAGCTATCTGCTGCTCTCATTCCCCAGCACCCTGCTGAAGGCACTGAAGAAATCCCAGCGGTTTGGCTGGAAGGGACATAACGCTCAGTCTGGTCAGGCCCTAGTCTGGTTGGGCAAGGAACAAGAGGTGCTGCACAGCACAGCCATCCCATAGTTAACACAGGCTCCTGTGAGGGCAACAGTACCTCTGCCTTCTTTGTAGGAGTTGAAACATGAACAATTGCTGTGATATCCTCCACTGTCCTACAGATAATGGCAGCCATATGTTTCCCTATTAAAACACTGTGGAGTAAATTAGACATTCCATGATTTTTTAATAAAACTGGATCTTTCCCATCGCTATTTGAAAATAATTAGTCCTTCCTCAACACTGAATGATTAAAATGTAACTAACACCACACTTCTTTCACATGATCAATGTTGGTGCAATGAATAGCACATGAATTAATAATGTCTAGGCACTTTTTCTAATTGTTTCCTAATGTTCTGTTATTATATTTTCATTTGATATTCACTGCAATACTAGTGATCACCACTTCTTAATTTGTTCCATAAAAATCACACAACCTGCCTTTGCTTGCTGCAGAAGTATTAAAAGAATGAAGTGTAGTCACCTGATTTCTGTCAAGTGAAGTCCCAGGGGACTGGAAAAGGGGAAGCACAGTACACATCTTAAAAAAGGGTAGAAGAAGGATGCTGGGAACTACCAATCTGTCAGCCTCATCTCTGGGCCTGGGAAGATCATGGAACAGATCTTCCTAGAAGCTCTGATAAAGGCACACGGAGGACAGGGATGTGATTCAGGACATCCAGCAAAGCTTCACCAAAGGCAAGTTCTCCCTGACCAACCCAGTGGCCTTCTGTGATGGGGTGGCTCCATCAGTGTATGTAGTGGTTTGAGTTCGTTCACCTGAGTTTT
>VZTJ01001237.1:222474-333001 GCA_013397795.1 Orthonyx spaldingii
CTGCCCGGCCTGGAGCAAGGGCCTGGCTCTGTGAAGTTGAAATGTTTTGCCCAGCAGCTGGAGAGCTCAGGCCGGGTCCTCCCCCACGCTCAGCTGCACTGCTGCTGCAAACTCCCTTCCAAACCTCCCCCCCTCCCCGCTCTGAGGAGGGGGGAAAGGCAAAGGCCCACTCTTCCCAGAAAGAGAAGCACAGGACTTGCTTCTCTGGCAGCAACAGGACAGGAAAAAGGGTTTTTTCTCAGGTGTATTTCTCTTAAATATGGTTTTTTCCCTGGAGGCAGAACAACTTTTAGTTGGATTATACACCCATCAATACTCAAAACTAACTGGTTACTGGCTCTGTTTCCCAGGAAGCAAGGTGCACTGCTTCCTGCACTATAAATCACTTGCAAGACTGACCCTTCCTGGGTAAACCCATGACAGTGTATAAGGGAAGGGCTACAGATGTCATTTGCCCGGAGTTCTGTAAAGCCTTTGACACAATCCCCCACAACACCCTTCTCTTTAAGTTGGAGAGAGATGCATTTGATGGATGGACTGTTAGATGGGTAAGAAAGCGGTTGGACAGTCACATCCAGAGGGTTGTGATCAACAGCTCAGAGTCCCAGAGGACATCAGTGACAAGTGGTGTCCATCATGGGTCTGTACTGGGACCAGTGCTATTTAATGTCTTCATTAATGGCATAGACAAAGGGCTCAAGTGCACCCTCAGCACATTTGCAGTGACACCAAGCTGAGGGATCTGGTTTACACACCTGAAGGGCAGGATGTCTTCCAGAAGAACCTGGACAACGTCAGGAATTGGCCTACGGAAATCTCATGAGGTTTAACAAGACCAAGTGCTGGTGCTACATCTGGGTCAGGACAACCCCCGTTTCCATCCAGGCTGGGAGATGAATAGATGGAGAGCAGCCCTGCCCACAGGGCCTTGGGGGTGCTGGTGGAGGAGAGGCTGGACATGACCCAGCCATGTGCACTCACAGCCCAGAAAGCCAAAAGTGTCCTGGACTCATCCAGAGCACCATGGGCAGCAGGTCCCAGATCTGTTATGGACTCTGTTACTGTCACTGGGGGTGTCTGAAGGTAAACATCTCTCTTTGGCCCTCTCTCCTGTGAGCCGATACCTGATATGTCACCAAGGGAGATGAAATTAGCAGATTTTTACTACTTTTAATAAAAATGGACAGCTATACTACCTGGCATCATCATGACCTGTCCCCAGAGAATCCTATGTGCCCTGGGATTGCAATTATTTTTATTCTATTTGAGTCAAAAAAAAAAAAAAAATCACAGCAATTCCAATGCATCTTTTCCCAAGTGTGTAAGTCTCTATAAGATGATATTTTTCTAGCTCCCAGGGTGTCCAAATTTTCCAGGTGGCGTCAGCCTTCTTATTATGAGCTATCTTTCTTTATCTGTTTTCAGGCTGTGAAGTATGAAGAGAAAATCAGGTTATATTGTTCATGGAATTACAAACTTTTCTTTAAACAAAACAAAATATTCTAATAACACATATTACTAAGCCAAACACTTAGGAGGAAAAAATGAAAAGCATTGTGTAGAAACACACTCTTTAAAAGCAGGGCACCTGAATGTGATTTAAGTAACAAATGTGATACCCAGAAGAGTGTGTACAGTACTTGTTTTGTTTGTTATTAGGCTTTGCTTGGCTTGATCATAACTCCCAGCACAAAATCTACCAAGACAGATCACTCAAGACAATACCACAGACTATTTTCTTTAACACAAATAAAACACTCACTTTTTGTGGAAAAGCTCAAAAAAATACGAACCATGAAACGGGATAACTCCAGGCTTTGTTTTGTGCTGTTGTCCATATCTTCAAAATATCAAACATAATAAAAAAAGTGCTTACATCAATATTTTATTGAAATTCTTTCAGAGAAGACTTATATACATTATATTTTCAAGATGAGATGCAGACTATTTTACTTGCAGCAGAGAGCAATATATTGGATAATAGCTGACATTTGACTCCTAGGGTTTTTCTTTTATGAATCAAAATTCATTTATGGATAGTAAAGTAGAAGAGTGTGGCTAAGAAATCGATAAAAATGTTCTGTATTCTAGTTATGGAACATAGAGATAACCTTAAATCAACATTAAAGATGCTGGCCTGTGTAAACATTGACAAAGCCAAAGGAATTATTTTAAATAATAGACTTCAACAAGCAGGTATCAACAGGCTCTGTTAGTGGAGATTGCTCCCATCATTTATGACGGCTCTAATTTATTCAGCATGTGGAAATGATCAGTGGCATGCAGATGATGGTGTAATTTAGAAAAATAATTTCAAACTATATGACAATGGTCATCTTTCCTCTAACAGCTCTAAAACAAAAAACGCTCTCTCTTAAATACATAACATTTATTTACTGGCTCACCCCAGCTCCACGCCAGTTGCCAAAGACAGTTTGTTTTTATTTTCCTTATTGGCAATGAACACACTGAAATTACACTGCTGCACACACATAGCTCATGCATTGATAAATCAGTAAAATCCATAAAATGAGTAGACCAAAGACCTCATATTTCCTGACTGTCCAAAATATGGTTGCCATTGGAAAGTACTGTTTGTGTTCAAAGAACAAAACACCACAACAGAAAATAGGGATGATGCACAATTAAGCCCAGCTTGGAAAGAGAACTGACCCAACTGACCCAAGCAAAGGGGTAAAGCAGAAGCAGGGGATGAAATATCTTTTATGAACAGGCCCAACTGAAACAAAGGATTAATATCAACAGAAATTCAGGTAAAGAACAAAACATTCCAAACCACCTTTATATCAAATATTAATTCTAGTAACATTTATTCTTCAATTTTGGTTTTTAAACATTTTGTTTCTGAAAAACAGGAGTGCCAGCCAACTCTTCAGACATTAAATAAAATCAATAGCAAAAAATCTATTTGCATTCTGTTTTACTTCGAGAATCTGATTTTTATTAAACTTTTGCCTATTTGCATACCAACATGCAATTTTTCCCTGACTGCTTGAAATAGAGCTGTTCTTGAGACCTCTCAGGTAATGCTTTAGAACATCCACTTAATTTTCAGTTTATTCAAAAAGAATTCCATTCTATTACTCTAAATGATCATGTGTACTGCAAAGAAAGCCATCAGGAATGCCTATAAGTGTACAGTTCATGACTGCAGCATATATCTTATTTATTGAGTCTTCAAATAGTTATTAGCACACATTGCTAACAAGGCTCCAGAACCTACACTTCTGAGAATATAAGATTTTAGTAAAAAGGCATATCTACCTCTCATATATATAAAAAAGAACTTAAATATGCAACTTTAATGTACCCTGAAGACAAAAAGCAAGAATCAAAGAAATAGAAAGAATCCAAAATGTATTTTTATTTTATGTTTTAAGCAATACACCTGATTCTTGTACCTTTAACAATATTAGCAATACTGTATATTCAAAATGTCAGGAAATCTTTGCCAGCAGGATCAACACAATGAGAATGAGGAACAAAACATGTCCAGGCAGAAGAAAGTGCTTTCTCTCCCCTTAGTTTGATTTTTTGCTAAGAAATCAAAATATGCTTATTACTCTCTATTGGGAAATGCATATCAATTTCACCTTTTTTTATGAATATTTACTTAGCTGAATACCTAGTGCTGCTAATCCATATTTTATGAATATGCGTGCACACACACAAAAGCTACATGGAAATTGTTTTCCTTATAACATAAAAGAACTTTTTCTCTTGGTAAGCATTTATAATTTTGATCAGGGAGAAGAGATAAGCCCTGTCACAAGCACAAAATATATATTTGAATCTTGAGAAGTTTTAAAGACTATTTCCAAGCCCTGGATTATTTTTTTTTGTCTTCATATTGTACCTTTTGAGGCAGAAAATGAGAGACTTTCTCCTTTTACCTTTTATTTTGTCCTTTATTATGCCCTTACCTATGTTATCTTTAGTGAATAGTAATACATTTCATAAAGATAACTTAATTATTTTCAGGACAATAAGAAGCAAAAAGCCTCAGCGACTGAGGATAAAAATGCTTACCTTTTCACCACCCCATCATGTGATATTTTTATATCAGCTATTTTCCTTTGCAAAGGTGCAGGGAGAAGCATCAGAAGCATTTTCTGCTCACACAGGAGAGAATAACTCAATATATGTGTTTCAGAAACCATTTCTCAGGATCTTTCAATTCTATTTATTTCAAATACCACTGCCTCAAGAGCAATAAATATACAACTGCCTGGGGACAAAACAAAGTGTTTAATCTTGATGCAAGAGGTTGCACAGTTGTTAAACAAGAGAACCTCAGAATTTGTTTCTATTAGACACAAGGAGAGAAGAATTTTATTCAGGATATTTTCTGCCAACCAAAAGAATTAAGAAATGTAGGTAGATTTTAGCAATAAAGACATTAAATAAATGCATCATGCATGAGGGTTTTTGTATGCTGACCTTAAAGCTTCCTCTTTAACTCAGCAGGAGGCAGATCAGACAGGGAAGATCAGCATATTTTGTAATGGAGCTGTGTATAGACACTAATGTTTACATCTTTGTTGACTCTGGTTCAGGAAAACATAAACATTAGCACTTCCTTTACAAAAGTCTCATTACATTGCAGTGTGCCACCACTATAAGCAACTACATGTGCTCTTGCTTTGTTCATCTCAAAAAAAACCATGCTGGTATTTAAATTGTTGCTTAGGCCTGCCTTATTTGTATTTATGTATTCAGGATTACCCTAAAGTGAGTAATTTTTTTTCAGTAGTGTTACAGTGATTCAACCAAAACATATCCTTGTCCTTCATCTGAAGTGAGATTTTTAGTCTAAAAAAGGAGGAAATAGTCTCATAAGACAAGGCAAAACCCACACTTTCACTTGAAAGGTATCTTTGGAAGTGTCAGTGTTTTGTCTAGTCAGCATACAACCTCTGTCTCAAAGAACTATTTATAAATTAACCTCAGATAGCTAAGGCATTAAAGAAGGTTAAAATGCAACATTATTGCTTAGTTTGAAGGAAGAGTTTCCAGCGTATAGGAATATTAATTGATCTAATTGTATTTTGATACACCTGAACAGGCTGTAGAATTTTTCTCCAAGGGAAGCGGGTTTCAACCACTTTTTTCCCAATTCACTGCATTAACTGAAGGTAACCCACAATTTAGTATGGCAAGACAGTAGTGTCCAAGTCTGCCAGAGAGGTTGGTCTGTAAGATCCTGCACAATGCCACTGCTCAATCAGTCATCTGCGTGCCACCAGATTGGAAACCCAGCTTCCTTTCCAAGAAGACAAAGATGATAGCAACTAATTCATCGGGAAAAATCTGTATTGATGAAGCCCAAGAAATTTATTTCAAAGTGACAAAGTGGATCACAAGGAAATAAATTTAATTTTAGAGCTCTCTTTTTAAAAAAGAAATGCTTTTTTTCCCTTGCAAGGATGCCTAATTGCAGTTTTTAGGCAAACAAACCAAAAAAGGAAAAATGGATTAATGACGACACTCCTAAAATAAGGGTTATTTTCAAACCAATCTGGTGCTTTCATCTCAGCCATGAAACATGGTACAAGGCCTGAGATGAGACAACAAGGAAGCTGAATTCATTGGAAGACAAATTAATGAATGGCATCAATGATGTAAGTTTACAGAATTGATGTAAGCTTACAGAACAGTAAGTAATTGAGACCTGAAAGCTCCAAGTTCAGCAAGCAAAGACAAGAAAAAAGCTTTCAAGCCTTTCTCCTTAAAGAATACAATGCAATCCATGACATCTAAATACCAAAATAACAGCTCAGTACTCCTCAGCTCTCAGAGACATTCTGTCTGCATGTTACCGTGCACTGGCCTATGAGTAAGAAAAGCAAAGCTGCTTCTTCACATGAACTACAGTCCAAGAACCAAGCTGGGAGTTCATTGGTGGGAAGACTCTGGTTTTGTTCAAAATTTGCCCAAATTGTAGTGATTTGTGTCTTGTCCTAAACATCTTTTTTTTTTTTTTCCATTAGCTAAACCAGATAAAAAATTAGTATTTGGAAGTGCAATTTTGGGGAATTATTAGAACAAAAGAGAGATCTGTAGAAATAGCACAGGTATGTGCAGACCCTCAAAGAAAATACAACTGCACAAGTGGTAGAACACCATTCTGAATTGGTACAAACACAAATCCAGTATTATCCTCAGTTTTTCCAGGTATGACAATCTCAGCATCATCTTCTTTCTGCAAAGATAATTTAAAATGCCCACTGAGCACTCAATTGCTAGAATAAATGTTGATATTGCGCTAAATCTTCATCAGCAGAGAGATAAACTTTTATTGCATCTCCTACATTTTCAATGTAAGTAAAGCAAAAGGACATCTGGATAGAGAGATGCACATGGACTTTAATTCCCCAAAACTGTGCTGCAGCAGCACTGGCACTGCTCCAAAGCAGAGACTTCTCACAGCTGCGGAGAGACTGTGCTGCATCACGGTGAGAGGGAAACACAAGGCACTATGTGTAAAGTTCAGCCACAGTTTTAGGGGTGCTTTTGTCCTGTTATGTTATTCTGGTGATTGACATGGGGCTTTAGTCCCAAACTAACCAGGCTTCCACCTTGCCTCATCTGAAATCCACAGCAAATTGTGCAATTAAGCAGAGAAACCAGTGCTGGAAATGACACCTCTAGCCTGACTTTAATGGAGTGTCTCTTGCCGGGTTCACCTTTGCCTTGGCCATCCTCACCCCCTCCGTACACAACTGTACTTCATCTCTATCCTCTTCCCAGGTCACCTGTGCCATCTTCAACTCTCTATTAATTTTCTTCTTTCCCTTCTGTTTCACCAGCCTGTCCCTACCCAGCCTTGCCAATATCTCACCTTCCTTGACCAATTTCTCACTTCTGGGAATCACTAGCTCTTGCTCTCCATGGAACACTTCCTTAGAGATCAGCCAGCTCTGTTCCCCAGCTTCCTTGTCCCCGAGGGCAGCCTCCCAGGGGATCCCACTGATTGTAGAGCTGGAACTCTGCATTCTTAAAGTTCAGGGGCCTACCTTTACACCTCACCTGACCCATATCCCTCAGGACTGTGAACACCACTCATGTGTGATCGCTGCAGCCCAGGCTGCCTCCAATCCTTGTGTCCCCAGTTAGCTCACTTGCACTGGTGACCAACAGACCTATGATCACCTCCTCTCTGGTAGGGCCATCTATCACCCAGCTTGAGAAGCTATCCTCCATGCATTCCAGGAGTCTCCTGGATTACCGTGCTACTGCCAGCAGATCTCAGGGTGGTTGAAGTCTCCTAGCAAGAAAAGAGCCTGCAAGCACAATACTTTCTGGAGCCTGGTCAAATGCTTGCCTTGGTCAGGGGCCTGTAGTAGACACAGACCACAAGGTTCTCTTAGTTGCTGGAATCTCTGATCTTACCGTAGCCTTTCAACTTGCTCATGGCTGTTCTTCAGAGACAACTCTCCACACTCAGTCTTGATGCCCTCTTGATGCAGAGGGCAAGTCCTCTCCCTCTTCTTCCTCCTCTGTCTCTTCTGAACAGCCTGTAGACCCACTAGTTCCTGAGAAAAGTCTCCTCCCTCTACTGAGAAAGTGAGTCCCATCTGACACCAGCATATCTGGTGCTGCATAGACCATTCCATTGTCAAAACCCCCCATTTTTGTCTTTTTCCCTTTGTGGACTTTATGTACTCTCCCTGTTCCCTGAAGCAGTTTGACAAGAAAACACCCACCAGGCCCCTGTGAATGCCTCCTGCTTCCAAAACATTCCCTCAGCATGGAGCAGAGTACTACAAGCTATGAATATGTTGACTCACTTAACCCTGCCTGGCAGTGCACGACTCTGTTCCCACCTGGATATGTTTGGAAAAGCAGCATGCCAAAATCTTTAATTGCTTGCGTTGTGTCTGGGCACCCAGGCACAGCTCAGTGACGCAACTGAAGTTCAAGGTGTTCTGTACTGAGGCCAGGCAGAGGCATCTTGCTCCTGCCCTGTAGGGGACCAGCTTTGCTCTCCCCTGCTTGTCTGTCTCTCTGTTTACACTTTTCTCTACAGTGACTGACATGTGACACTGAGTCAACTTACCTACAAGTAGTGCCTTCCTGCACATTTCATGTGACCAACAAGAGCAAAAAAAAAAAAAAAAAAAAAGACTAATGGGGACCTGGAATGAATAATAAANAAAAAAAGAGGAAAAAGAGGGGGCAAGAAAAAAAAAAAAAAAAAAAAAAAAAAAAAAAAAAAAAAAAGACTAATGAGGCACTGGAATGGATAATAAAAACAGAATTACTTGTCCTGCTTCAGATCTAAGGCAGTTACTGATATGGAGACATTAAGACATTTCCCTATAGAAAGACTCTATAAATATCTCGGCGGGTGATTTCTAGCTGCCTTTGAAGTGTCAGGCACTTGACATTACCAGAGATCCCTCTGCATTAGGCAGACAGATGTGATATAACATATTAATCCCAAGAGGTAGATTGCTATATCCCCTCTTGGCACTCTCCTAAAACTCAACAGAAAGGAGTGAACTTAAAGCAAACTGCTTTGAAGATGTTTGTTGTCACTTCATCCATTTAGAGAGGAATGGTGTCAAAGCCAAATGCTGTGTTGCTGGAATCTGCAGGACAGCCTACAGCCATGCTAAGTGATATTTCTTCCATTTGTTCTGCAACTGCAAGGCCACTCTAAGTACAAATAGTGCAGAATTGTGCCACATTAGACTTTTGCAGGTTTTTTTTTAGGAAAGAAAACTTAACATACTCAGGATCAAGGCACTGCTGGGTTACGACACTGTGACAACCAAGGATTGACTCAAGCCAGAAGAGCTTTCACTACAAATAAAGGATCTGTGGTCTTTTTGCCATAGAGAGTGCAAGGTCTCCAAAAAGGAGCCAAGGGAAGAAACGAGGCAAATGGCTACATGCTAGTGACCCAAGCCTTCCTTGCTGTGGTTACCCTACAATTCCCCTGAAGATCTGCTCTATCCCAACTACCTAACTCAGCAGGGTAGGAAAGGGGAAAAGATCTCTTCCACCCCCAACAACACTTACACCCTCAAGCACAAGCAAAGAACACATAATCCCAGTAGAAATCACCTGGAGCATGGCACACATGGTTCGGGGGTTTATTGACGACGATTATTTGTGAAAGAGATATCTTAGGGTTTTGTGCTACAAATGCAAACAAAATTCTGACAGGCTCTATAGACTTGCAATTACTGTACTGGAAGTACACCTGTGTTTATGAAGCACAAATAATAGAGGTCTTTGTCTCTTTTTTCCTTGAGACAGGAAAAGGCACTTAAGCCCCTATCTCCAAAGGTATTTCTGTCTTCTATAAGTCACTTAACTCGCACTGAACTTGGTACTTAACTGCCGTAGAGAAGCTGACATTTAGGTTTTATCTAGACAATTTCTGAAAATATCTTCAACTCCCTGGAAAGTAAAGGAACAAATATTAGTGGCATCTCTTCAAAATGGAGAATATTTGAGGAAGTAATGAATAATCAGAAATAGTCAAGCCTCAAGCATTTTGGGAGAATGATGCCAGTGTAAGAAAGCCAGAACAGTTTAAGTAACACAGTGGAATGATCAAGAGACACTAGAAAATGAAAGAACAGTGAGGTCATATTATTTAAAATTTACTTTGACTGTATATATTTTGATTATGGCTATCCACATCAAAATCAGCTCTAGTCTGGATTTTACCTGCTTATTTAAATGGAAATGGTTGAAAGCATGTATAATTTTATTCTCTCTATAGAAACAACAACAACAAAAAAACCCAAACCCAAAACCAAGTAGAGTTTGAAATTTTCACAGAAAATTTCCAAAGGCTCCTACAGATGTTTTTAGATGCGTTTATACTCTTATTTCATTTTATGAGTTACTTGTGATACTTGATCAGCTCTATTTTGTTTGATGTTTATAAAAAACGAATAAAGTGTCAGCTTTGTGTCACAGTGTTGGATGCATCTTTATCTGTTCACTTGCACGCAATTCAGTTGAGGACCTATGACCCTGTGTCCTTCAGTTTTCACAGCAATAATACAGTTCAATGCCAACCAGACAACTTTACAAGACATCCAGAATGCCTGCAAAACAGGGGGTCCTCTCTCTCTCCTCTCTTCCTCCCCATCCTTCGTTGAAAAATTGTTATTTGTTATTTATACAAAATATTCTGCAAGGTGTGCCTGGTGATGGAAAGAAAGGAGAAAACAAGCTCTAGCAACCACATGAAATGCATGTGGCAGTTAATTGGACGTTTCCCACCATCTACATTAAAATAACTTGGAAGTTGTTAGGGAGCTGAGTTTTTTATGATTAAAAAACAACAAAACAAAACAACAAAAAAGTCCCCAAAGAAAAACAACAACAACAAAAAACAAGACAAACAAAAAAAACCACAAAACACAAACAAAAAACCAACCAAACAAACAAAAAAAAATCAACCAAACAAGCAAAACAAATTTGTTCTGCCAAACAAAATATACCCCAAATCTTCCTAATCTTCTTTTTATAAGCCATTACACCCACAAGAGAAGTGTGCCACTGCATGCACTGTCACCAATTTCCAGCTTTGTCCATGGCTGCAATTTTGGGAATATTATGGCTGAAATTGGCATAGGTTCTATGTAAAAAAAATTAATATTGTTATGCAGAAACAAGTAAAAGAAAAATTTGACCCCTTCCTTTCTTATCTGATAGGTGTTCAAAAATGAGCAAGAAAAATGTTATTCAGTCCCTCACTTCATCACAGGGGAAAAAAAAAAAAAAACAGCCAAAAAACCTAACAAAAACCCTCTAGTTTCCTTAGGTTGAAACTTATTTCCCATCAGATTTGTCAAATGTATGCCTCACATTAGATGAGACAAGAAGTCCTTGTGAATGGATCTGTAAGCTCATTCAAACTATTCAAATAACTTCTACAAATGTCAAGTTTTAGAAAACAAGAGCCTGTGCAGAATATGCCTATACAATTTCACTTTACAAAATGTGTTTGAGAACATGATCCTCTGATACTGTTTTTATTAAAACCACAGCACTAGCAATCACTGCCAAGAAGTGATGCTGCTCTGAAAGCTCTAGCTGTATAAAGCAACACCTTCAGAGAGGAGGAGTATTTATTATTAAAAAGTGCTACAAAACCCTGTGATGTAAAAAAAAAGCTACATACCTTCTTAGAGAGAACTACCATAATCCTGCTGAGGAACATTCGTGTAGGTAGCTGAACCACCTATATAAGGCTGGCAAAATATTTGATTAAATTCTCAGAGTAAGCTCTGTATCCCTACACAAAACTCTGGTAAACTATTCTTAATGTTAACCAGGTGTCCAGAAGCAGATGAATACCCTTCTGAGGAGTCCTTTTAATGTAACGGTTTAAAGTAAATAATAATTTTGAAGTGCAATTTAAAGAGAGGGTTTGGGTTTTGTTTTTTCCCTAAAGTAAAGCTCAGTGCTACTTAGAAGCTGCATTAAATTAAGCAAATTGGGGCTGACGGGTGTTGCAGTTGTATTGAGAAATAGACTCTCATTACACTGATGGGAATGCATTTTCAAAAGAGATATGTAACTTTATCGTGAGCTACAGAAATCAAAGTTTTGTTTTGGTTTTTTTCTTGGTTTTGCTTTT
Source organism: Orthonyx spaldingii (assembly GCA_013397795.1). Lineage (NCBI taxonomy): Eukaryota > Metazoa > Chordata > Aves > Passeriformes > Orthonychidae > Orthonyx > Orthonyx spaldingii. The sequence continues at coordinate 234,107 of VZTJ01001237.1, forward strand.
TGCTTCATGTGTGGTTTGGGTGGGGTTTTTTTAAGACGGACCTAAAATTCTCATATGCCCTTTCAAATCAATATTCAAGGTGTTAGACTCACAGGAGAAACACAGCATTCAATATCCGGGGTTATGAAGAACAAAATAAAACAGGCAAACTATTTTTCAAGCACAAATAGCAAAAGGATTCTGGCTTTAATCCCAGCCATAGGTGCTCAGAGTGCAGAAACCTCACGTATTTGAGGCACTGAGGAACACAATGCCCCACAACCATCCGATAACTCATCAATTGCACCCTGCCAAGGCAACCTGGCAGGCAGCGAGGAGGGCTGGCTGCAATGCCCACAGCCATGGTCCCTCCCTGAGTCCTTAAAAATCAGCTTCTGCAGCAGGGGAAGCAACCCAAGCACAGTCCAGGGAGTTTCCCAATCTGCTCCTCTCGGTCACAGGGACACCAGCTCCTTGTGCACCGCCTCACCTTTTCTGTAATCTCTCCATAATGTAATTGTGCCACAGATGTGTCTGCAAAAACCTCCCTATGCTTGTTTCCAGCTTCTTGATCATGAAAGACCTCCTAATTGGTTCTCCTCATTTGGTCTAATTCAAAAAGAAAAGTGTCTAGCAACACTGCTCCATGTGGTTTATTTAAATTTCACTTTAATATCTAAAAGGATCTTTTCACATCTTTAAGCATCCAGGCAGAATAAATATGGCTTCCAGTTCTAAGCAGGGGAGCTTTTTTCTTGTTCGCTAGCTTGCTTATGACTATACAATTTAATTAACATTTCTGTAGTACTTTTTCTGCCAGATAGCGACTTCTTTCTTCAACTTTGCTTTTCAAAAACACTATATAATAAATCACAAGGGAAAAATCTTTATTTTTAATTTTTCCATTTATGTATTTAATGAACATTATTGAATTTTTGCCAAGTATTTATTGGAAACTTAGAATAAATATCTGTGAACTACTAATTCATTTCTGTCTGTGAGGATGAAGTGTTCTGCTGACACCAGAATTTTAATAATAATTAGCTCTTTTATTAGAAATCTGCTCTTCATTTTCAGTAACATTATAAAAGCCTGAGTTTAAAACCAAGCTAGAAATCAAAAGCTGATTTTTTTTCTTTTTTTATTGAAGCTTTTCCATCCTTTGAATATAAGAAGTTTTGAGGAAACCTTCAAAAACACAGACTGCAAGATGCCATGCCATGCCTACTACTAATTAGTGCTCCACACTGGATATGGAGTTTTCAGCAATGAGGACCAGCCTGGCCTCTTGAACTGCCTTAGTTATGCCTGCAGTTCTCTCTCTGAAACGCACATTGTGCTGATGAATCTGCTGCATTCTTATGCACAGCTCCTTAGATCTTTTTGTTGCCTTGCTACTGGGAGGCCTCACTTCCCAGCTGACCCTGGATAGGTGCACCAGCGGTCCCGTTTCCCCACTTCATCAAAGTTTCAATTCTCTCTTGGTACACTTTGTTCTCAGTTATTAACCTACCTCTCTGACAGAACTGTTCATGTTCCATTTGAGGATACACATATTTCAGCCTTAATGCCCTAAATATAAGAAAAAGTGAAATACTGGCACAAACATCAGAACTGCTACTATACTCACCTCCAAATTTCTCTGTCATATGCCCACTAAACAGTTACTCTCAGCAAATTTGCAGGGATATCTTGAGTGACAAAATGGGATCTACTTTATTACAGATCTCTAAGGCATGGTATTGATTGTTTAATGATGAAAAACAGCTAGACTTCTTTAGAAAAAAATACTTTGTAAAGAAGCTCTGTTATTCTCAGAGTATTTCATCAGTAGGGTGAAATAGAATTCAGTATTTAGCAGCATTATTTCTTTCTTCCTGATATTTTGACAGGATCAGGTCCATTAAAATAGAGCTTTTAGTGCACAGTCCTTTATGTCTATGTGTAAACTACCATAGTTATCTGAAGTTTTCACACTTATAATGTATCTAACACATCAATTATAAATCAAAGCATTCAACATTCAGTAGGTTTCAAATTATGAATGCCCTTGATCATATTTCATCTTACAGCTCCTTTGACAAACTATATGACAAAAGATTTTTTTTTAAAGCTTAATCTTTACTAAATAATTGGCTATGTAATTGTTATGTTTTTGCATTTATGAAAAGGAACTGTGTATTTTCATTCTGAATTCTTTTTAGGCTAAGAAAACCACAAAACCAAAACAAAAATTGAAACCATATTTGACTGCCTGTAAAGGGGTCCTTCCCACAATATCCACAGAGTCATCATAGGCAAAAGTTAAATACGTCAACATAAAAATAAAATTATTATTTTGTTACTTGCCATATGTGTAGTCCTCTATCAGATGCACTTTAAATGGAAATTACAGCTTGGCAAGTACTGGAGAAATATTATTTTCATATATAGCCCTGACTAGTGTTTTAAGAGGTAGTATCAGTTTCTTTTTTGGCCATCACAAATCCTTGATTCAAGAGGTGAATATTGACTGTGGCTAGGCTTTAAGCCAATATTTATGAGTTGAAAATAAATCTCGATATTGAAGAATATAAATGTCGGTGTTTGGTGGAAGTCTGTGCACGTACACACACCTTTTTGCTTTAAATTGGGGTGGATGTTTTCCTGCCTCAGAACTGTTCTGCACCTCCCTGCAGTTCTTCACATCATCCCAAGCTAAGGATCGACACCCAGTGCGAAATGCTATCCTCTCTCCTGTAACCAGAAAGAATAAGAATTGTGGCATATTGCTGTCACAAAGCACTCCTGGTTTCATTAGCAGCAACAGCACAATGAGCAAGCTGGCTCGTAAGAAACATGCTCATCACATGTAGAGCACAGACTGTACTGTTCATGTCACGGCTGTTCTTCCCCGTTATCAACCAACCAGGATTAACTCCAGATTTCTTCATCTCTGCTCTAAGATAAATAGTTCCCAAGAAACCTCATCTTCTTTTCTGGTCTGTTTTTCTACAATTAGTTCTTTTTTTTTTTGTGACAGGGTGATGCTTTGTCCAAGGTATTTCCTATTTCTTGCAGTCTAAGAGAGCAAGCCTATTTTTAGGCCATTATCAGCTGTGGAAATCTGAGACGTGATTCACTGTTTACTGAAGTAAGTGGACAGCCGATCATTGATCTCAACAGATGAAGAACCTGACCTTTTACATGCAAGTTTCTACTCCTAAAGGAAAGCCAAGAATGGCTAGAAAAGAACAACCCAAAATTATAAAGACTAAGTTCAGGCCATTTTTTTCATTTGCGTTTTCTTTTTTGCTTTCTGTATTGTTGACACGTTTTTAGATTTGTGGGCAATTCTTTACTTTGAAGACAAAACCTTCTAGTATTTCTGGAGAAGACAGACATGCACAAATCACATCTGCTTTTAACTAGAGTTGTCCTGAAGGATGACCATCAAGAACAGTATGGCAGACCATAATGCTTTTATTTTCACAATGCTTTTTTACTTTTACTTCTCCTATCTAATTGATACCTGCCTACCAACTCACATTTGATATTCTGGTTTCTCTTTGTTGTTCACTGGAAAAGTCCATAAAAATGGTTTTGTAATTATTTAAGTAGCAGGCCTTTGCCTATGTAAAATTGATCGCTTCTAGTGGCACATCTTAGCTGTTGCACTTCCTAAAAACTAAATACTCGACTTTACCCCCTTTTTTAATGAAATGATAAAAGTGCATGCAACGATGGGATTGTGTATAGGGTACTGTTAATGTACAAACTGCTGTACCATGTAGAAAAACCCCAGATAATTTGCACATCAGATTTAAGTGTAGTTCAGCATTCTCCTGGTTACCAGGTTATTTTTATCAAATTTTGTCAATTTAGGAATGCTTTTTTCTTCAGTACTCAAACCCAAGGTTCTAAAGACCTTTCAAAACAAGATTGAAAATAAAACTTGGAACAAAATTTGCTGTTCTGATGACATCATGTACAGGCAGGCAAACTGTTCAACTTGCTAAATGGGGTTTCAAGCAAACTTTGCAAATGAATGCACTTCAATGCACAAGTGTTTGCCTACATTCACCAAAAACTTGAAATGACTTAAAAGTGAACTCATTTCAAGACTGATAACCTCTCAAGTGCCAGTATAATTAACTGATCATCAGACTTGTCTGAAGCATCACATTACTTAGACATACACAATCTACAAACAACCACTTTTTCAAACAATTTACAGTATTTTAAAGAGCTAAGATTCACTTTAAGAGTTAAGAAAAGTTGTGCTTTAAGTGGTAATATTTAAACACAGAATAAAAAAAAAAAAATTAAACATCCGTTAAGAAAAATACTGCATGTAGGTGAAATGCCACACATTGACTATTAATAGTCTTTACTTTCCCCCACATGACATCTTTTAGATTAGGATACCATTGTTACTGACAGTGAAGCAATGCATAACAAGTGCAGTTAGGACAAATTTACAGAAGTTTTTGCAAGTAAGGAAATACTTACTGAACCATTAAAGTTGTGGGAAGTGGGTGTTTTATTTGTAATTTTCTACAACAAGACCCTGGGGATACATTAGACTAATGATTCAATAATCATTAAGAGCTTAGAAGAATGGAGCCTTTGAAAAAACAGATTCTTATTGAAACATCATGGTTTTAAACAAAATAACAGTTTATTGGGAGTTCTCTTTTCTGGCAGAGTAGTCTACCAGTACTTTGTGACCTTCAGGAGGAACCAGGAGAAACACTTTAAGAAAGTCCCGATATTTTTAATTTCCTTAAACACTTTTCATGTACCCCTTACATGACATTTGAATGTTACTTTCATGTTACTTCGGACAGATCCTAAAATGTATTAAGCTAGAATTAAAAAAAGTTATCTATTCTGATGTTTCAACTGTAGCCAGGCTGATTCCTTACCATATTTTTCGTAGACCTGCTGCAAATGTGTGAAGTGATTCCTGAACCTCTTGAATTCCACTTCAGCCCGGTCTGTTTTTCCCTCCTCTAAAATTCTTCCTTGATCTAAGACCCCCAGAAGCTGCATCACTCAGAAAACCTTCCTGTTCTGAGTGGCTTCTCTCTTTGGTGGCCTGGAGTACCAGCCTGGAAATGAAATCACCAGTACTAGTACCAACAAGGAAGTTTTCCTTGATGTCTCAAATCAATACATTGGAGCACTTAGAGGAAAAAAAATTAACCACAGATAACTTCCATAGATTTGGAAAAGTAAAAGTACAAAACACCAAACAAGCAAGAATGTTCCCCTTCTCCCCACACAAGTTTTTGCTGCTGTTACCTCCCACAGAAAGCTACTTGTGTTATGCTTTCAGTGCACTCTAGTGACAAAGGCACCATGGCAATCTATTCTATCAGTAAAATTAAGATGAGACACAAGGAGTTAAATGGTGTTCATTAAGGAATTAATTGATAATTATCAAACTTGGGGCTGATAATTTTCAAACTTGGGGCTGTGGTTTATAAATATAATTTTTCTTATATTTGTTCAAGAAAGAATGCTGCTCTTCATCCATAATGGAAATACATACCCAAGTTAGTGACCTTTTAAATCTCAGATGATGCCAGCATGGGATACAGACACAAACTTAGTACAAGGAGCTGTGTCTAACTCTGATGTTCTCTTTAATTACACATATGAAACTGATGGTGAAAGAGTTCAGATTTTTAATTTATGAGCTGATCTGTGAAATGAAAAGTGAGATCAAACATGATGAAATGTTGACTATCACTATAATGAAAGTGTTTAATTCAGAGAAATGGCCGTTTGCACTGTTTGAAACTAAAATACTGATCATATTTAATTTGCAGGAGGAGAGACAGATATTAGAATTATTTAAGCCATGATGTTGTTATGAGAGACTGGAGACAAAAACTGAAGTGTGTGTGTGTAGGAGGGGACAGGGCAAGTTCTGCAGCAGTGGGGTGATGCACTGCTCCAAAACACCCCACCATGGAGCCTCGAGTCCAGCCCAGATCTATTGTCAGTCACTGGCACACTGGCAGCAGTGCCCCACAGCCCATCCCTGGAACCCCAGTCTAAGCCCAGAGCAGCTGGATGGCCAGAAGGCTCTCCTGGGGGAAGGGAATGGCCACAGGAGGCCAGAGAAGACAAAACTCATTGCCTTTGAGGCACACATGGTCACATCTCTCTTCTCCTTGGATTTTATGGCAGCTGAGATTGTGCTAAGATCCAAGAGGCAGTAGCTATATCTTGCTTTTCCCTCTTTTCTCTTTTTCTCTTCTTTTCTATTCCTAATTTTTTTTCTTGTAATGTGGGTAATCTAAGATTGGATGGCTAGAGTTTGCTAAGTTGATGCTCAGTGAAATGCTTAATGTTGACTGAATGTTTTGTTTTAAATCACAAATTTCTGATTGTCTATAGCTTGCCAGTAAAGTTTGTATTTTAATCTCCTGGGAAAGCTGATACATTTGTCCTGTGTACCCATTTCAGAGAAAAGTATTACCTCAAGCCTCTTTTAAATAAACTTGCTAAGCAAGAACTGGGGCTCTGCAGTTGGTAATGGACAAAGTTAAGTGATGCCAAACAAGTCATCCCAAACAAACATTTTTAATTTGCACAGTTTTCAGATATATTCTAAGTCCTTCTGCTCTCTCATCTAGAGTGATGATGTCATTGTATCTTCCCAAAAATTACGGCGCATGAACTCAAAGGATTGAGACCCATCAGCATCCAACTCAGAGGAAACCAGCACAAGCCAACACTGAAAAAATCTCCTGTCCCACCCCCAAATATATACCTGGTGTATATACCTGCACATTACAAGCAGTATATTGTAGCATGTATGTACTATAAGCCAGTGTGATACATTTCCTGTAATCTTTTCCTGTTTTTTACAATTGTATTAAGACTGGGAAAATAATTGGTATTATGTGGAGCAGCCTAAACCAGTTGAGAAGTAGAAAAAGCTGTGTTTTATTTCTGTATCTGAATTACCAGCTATTTACATTCGGTGATCTCTGCACACAGAATTCAAATGCCCACAACTGCATCTCGTGTTGCTGTGTGCAGTTTGCTGCAGACAAGGAGCATTCACTTGTCACCACACTATCAGTCATTTATCAGTGCTGTATCACAGACCAATGAATGGAGCCACTCCTCTGTGGCTGCCAAGATCCAGAAAGAAGCAAAATCAAACTATAAAACATTACCTATATAACATCCCTTATTGGAAATGTTAAGCATGTGCCTGTATGCAGTAAACTCCAGTTCTCTCTGAAGATTTGTTTTGTTTGCATATGAGTAGCCAACAGTTGGCGTGAAGTTTCAGATATTGTGACTCCACTGTCTAAATACAACTCCATAAAAGTTGTGAAATGCAGGGTTATCTTCCGAATGTAGGTCTAACTTCAGCACAGTAATTGAAACTGAAAATATTTATGCACAAATGTTAACTAAGTAGTGAAATACCACATGCACTGTTTCACAGCTTTGAAACCAGACCTTTACACATTTCAAGGTGATCTATGTAATTAGCCCTCAAATATTTAACACAGACAAGATAAAGATTATGGGACCAGACTGAGGAGAGAAGGGTTAATTATTGCTTTTCCTAAGAAGCCCAGGGTTAATTGCTCCGCAAATCTGAAATATAAATCTGACCATTCACAGTCATTTTTTAACTGGAGATTTAGACTGAGTTTCTGTAATATTGTATCCACTCGAGTGAAAGCAAAATCCAGCTTCATAGCTTACCTCAGGATAAAGCCTGCAAAATCTTCAAATTATTTTTGCATTATACAGCTGGAGTAATATATGAATTTTGATACCTTTCATTAGAATTTAGCAAACACAAAATTACTACCTGGATACTGAACAAAGAATTCTGCTTTTTTCTTAATCCCAAGGATTCAGGAGGAGAAAAAACTCCAAACACTTCACACTTTCCTCACATTTGTTTTCTTCAAACATGACCAAAATTGTTGAACAAAACAGATTCACAGATGAAAAACAGTAGAAGACAGAACACTCTTTCAGCCATTTGGATGTATAGAAGGCTCAAATTAAAATGTCAGGATTTCAACATCAGAACATTAGAAATGACTGAAATACCCAACAGGAAGACTTGAGTTGTTAGAAAAATACATATAAAATTAGGCAGCAACTAAGACACCAGATTTATATTTTATCATTGGCATAGCTGCACATTAAAACAGCCTGTGGGGTGGAATCATTTCCCATGGATCATGAATCAGCTGCTTTTCAACAGTGTGCAGTGTTCAACTTGGTACTACAACCAAGACTAATGGTATGGTTCGCAATAATTGAAGCAGGTCTACACTGCCTTTTGGAATTGGACTGATTTCTATTCCAGTTGCTCTGGGAACTAACCAGATCATCACGAAAAACTGATTAAAAAAATTTATCAGAGTGACATTATAGAGTTCCTGCTTAGTCCACTGAAGTACTGAAGGTCTGATCCTGCACTGCTTATTCCCATGAGCAATACTTAATGAAATGCCCTGCATTCCTGCTCACCTAAAAAGAATAATTCATGAGCAAAGATTTCTCATTTAAGTATTTACAAGGAGAGGTCTTCTCTTTGACCTTTCAATTACATTATCATATATACTTAGAAGTCATGGTATTAACAGCCATATTTTATGGCTTTGTATTTACATATTCTAAGTGTTTTAAAAGTTACAAATTGATATGGTGGTAATCATTTTCCTCGCTTATTTCGCTAACACTTGAAAAGTAATTTCTGAGAACTTTCACTCCTAGCATTAACTTCAGTTTCTATGGAATACATGCTGACCTTAGCAGTACTACTAGTGTTGAGGATTAAATAATGACTAGAAGGTGGTTTCTGTTAAAGTCAAATGAATAAAAGTAGGATGAGACTCCAAATCAAACCATAATCCTGACTGCCTCATACAGGTAAAATTAGATTTTTCTGTAATGAGAACTATTTATGTCTCTTTTATACTCTTAAATATTTCAATTATCTGCACTGATAGAAAAGAGCAAACCTTCGTTGATCTAAAACATTATTCTATAACATACAAGATTTATTTAAGATTTGACAGGCATACACTGGATATTAGGTTTTTCAGGGAACATGGAATAACCAGAATGAACATCGAGCATCACGTAAGCATTCTGATCCAACACACTGTGTTTACCATGTTTACTGAGGGAGGAAGAGAAGCATCACTTAAAAGGCAATGGCTTGGACATTATGTCCTTCAGATATTAAAAATAATTGTAGAAAGCAATTTTTATTCAAAGGGAGTGAGCAAAATCTGAGTGCAGGTAATGCATGACTCCAGGCCATAAGATGATAGGATCGTTGCTGTACCTTTCCCTGGAGCTGATGTCTGCCCCTGGTAGAATTATCACATATGCCAGGGGCAATAGGAGTGGTCCATAATACCATCCATAAAACCCTCTTCTTCCTTCATACTGCTTGCAATTAAAGGAATGAATTGCCTTTCTTGCCTATTTTGTCTGCCGGTTTGCAATTTCATTTCACTCTTCTAGTAATTTGAAGCCTAACAAACTATATCATTCTGCAAATCCAATCACACCATCAGCTCCAATTTCAGTCCACAGCAGTGAATTATTAAACTGGGAAAAGAAAGAACCAGAGATCTGTTTCTGCACCTAAGACCTGCACAGCCTTGTTTACTAATTAAATTTGGTAACAAAGTTGGTAATTCCATTTCTTCCCAAATATTTGAATGTTGCATTTTGCTATCTTCTCGTTTGATCTAGCGGCTGTCCTTTCAAAAATGTCACAGGAAGCCATTAGCACGGCTTCACCAGTGTTAAATGGTTGGACATAAATGCTGATTGCTGAGAACAATATCCTTTGCCCACAGCACAGTGATGTAAAGGTTGGATAATTTTATCACCTTTAATAGCATTTGCAGCTATGCAAGCTAAGCCAATGATATGGGTAATCAAATTTCTGACTTACAGGATGACCACCTGTGGCTATTAGGAAAGGAATCCCCACTCTCTCAGGCCTAGGCACAATGCCACATAACCAACAGATCACCATTGCAGAGAGGGCAAAGGGATGGGAAGAGGTATGAGAAAATTGCTCTGGATGGCAAACAAATCTAGTTTTCACCAGAATTGACCTGAGACATTGCTCATTCAGAGACACTCTTAAACATGAAGTATGAGGAACTTCTGAAGTCTCCGTGTTGCCCCCTGCACCCTCCAGATTGCACATTTACTGCTTTGGTAGGTCTCAAATCTGTCTGTAGGAGGCAGGTGCACAGTGCTGCCACAACAGGTAAACCTTACCCCATGACTGTCACGGGTACTTCAGGCTGCCCTGCTCTGGAACTGCAAATGTTTGGAAGTATAACATTTTCAACTGCAAGCGCCACTGCTGATCGCCATCTTCCACAAACGAGGGTGGAAGAGCTTCAAGGCAAGTGCTCTGTTCACTTATTAAGATCGCCTCATTTCCTTAATTGTAGACTAATTGTGCAGGCTGACCACAATTTAGCTGGGTATAAAGAGAGAATAGCAATCTCAAAACTAGTAAAGTAAAGCTGGGGTTGTAGATATCTTCCAGCTTACACAGCATTCCTTCATTATTCCTTAGCCTACTGTGTTTTTTCAGTCTCACCTTTGTAGACTTAAGCTTGCCGCTGAACATGGCACGGTGTGGAAAATACGTGCTTCACTTTTGGAGTACTTGAAATAAGCTGGCAAGTTGCAATTTCAGAGCCTCGCTGATTTTAAGCCTCTCTTTTGAAATTGTGCAAATACACTGCAAATTACATAGCAAATATATTAAAAGAGAGAACACAAAATATTTAGTTGTGAACTGTTGCATATTTGAGTTAAGGTTTATTCCACGGCAGCTGCCATGGCTACTAAATCCTGAACTTTGGATTCAGAGATCTGTTAAAGCAGATAAACAACAAAATATTGTTCAAAGAGGCAGATGATAAATCAGAAATATCTCCTATGTAAAATTAGGAAACATGAAAGTAACTTTTTTTATGATACACTCACTTTCAAGAACACTGCATTGCAGAAAGCATTTAGCTTGTCATGTTATTCTATTATTTTATTTTACACTTCATTCGTTTCTATTACATAGTCTTGCACTTTATCATTAGGGTGTTCTGTTGTTGCAAACAGGCACATTCAATTCTGATCCAGTTATTCCAGAAGAAATTTTTTGCCAGCCTTTAAACTGAAACAAATGGATGAATGTGACACTCAACAGTTTTAATAATGTGTTGACTCTTGGGTATTCATGGCCTTTAGATGCCTAAAAATAATAATGTTTTTGTATGAAAAATGAATATTGATTAATGAACTGATTTTTTTTAAACAGCAGTCGAGCCAGTAGCTATACTTGTCATGAAACTTGTTATAAATCACATAATGTATATACCAAGCAAATTGAATTTTTCCACTGCAAAATGCTTCCCTGTCATAGACATATATCCTCTGTTCTCCTTAACAATGGAGGAGGAAAAATACACAAATACTAAAAAAGCAACTATCCTCCATGCCATATGCTTAACAAATTTATGCAGGAATAATTATCAGAAAAATTTCAGCAATATTGTAACCATCTGTGAAAGTAACAAGCTTCTGTGTAAACCAATATTCTATACACACAAGAATTCCTTTATCTGCAAGCGCTAGTACTGGAAAATGCTACACTTTTTCTGAAGCTGAGGATGTACTCAGTATTAATTATTTACAATTTCTTTTTCCAGCAAAATACAAACTGAACTATCATTATTGTAATATACCAACCTCTGCTAAGCCAGAACGACCCTAAGTAGCTTCAAATTTGACTAGACAACCAACTTCAGATTAGAGATATATATATATATACCAGTTAATTCATTCAGGTGAAGAAAGAAGCAATGAAAGGAAAATAACTTCAATATGCTCAACACCAAGGAATATTTAACACAAAAATGTTAGTAAATATCACACGACTGTAGAAAACCTAAACATGCTATGAACACTTTAATAAATTGAAGCTTGAACCCATACTCCCTTATTTTTGCATTCATCAAACCAAATCATTCCGCTGGAGTTAGAAACAGGAGATTCCCAGAGCATCCAAGTGCAGGGCCAGATAGCACAGTGCTTCTACTAATCCCCCTCCTGAGTCACCTGAAGAGCTCACCCAAAAGCTTCTGCCCCTGTCAGCCCCAGACTGAACAGTTTGAGGAGTTTATTTTTCCCACTTGAAGTTACAACTCTTAAAATGAAAGGAACTGGAGAATCACACTTTTTTTTTGTTTGGTTGGTTGGGGTTTTTTTAAAGCATTACCCTTGTAACACTCCATTTCATGTATTTCATTAACCATAACGTTAAGGTCTATTGCCCTCATTCCCATGATACTGAAAACCAATAAAGGTGACAGAAGCTGGATGTATCTCACTTCTTTAATTTCTCTCCATAAAATTTACCTTGTTTTGCCATACTTACAGGATCCAGGAATAGTGGATATAATAAATATCCTGCACATAAATATTGGGGGAGGCAGGGGTGGACTTAGGGGCTTCTAGGAAACCTCTAATTTCTTTTTATACTGAAACATCCTCACGGAAGAAAGCTTATCTTCTCACTACATTTCACAAAAGTTTCCCTTAATCGCACAAATCATGATTTTCTACATTTTCTCTCATAGCTCTTCGTGGAACTCCTTTGATTCAGAGTACTCTAAGTTGCCTATTACTTGAACAATAACTTCCTTCAATAACATGTAAAATACAGGCAATTCCATCAATCTGAGGTATTTTTCCTAATCTTTTAGATGGAGGAAAACTATGTTATTTTAGATGAAAAAACCAAACACACCAATCTGAGCAGCAACAATCCATTGTTGCAGCAATGCAGTTAGCTTATTTCTGCACTTCTAAATCTTTGAGTATTTCGAAAAATAACTAACTTATTTCTTTCACCCACCAGATTCACCACAGAAGGGGTGCTTATAATAGAAGTCATTCTCATGCAGCACATAAGACAGGATATTCCTTAAACCTAGAAGTGAGGCAAACCAGCTCTTCCTAATGATCTGTTTGCGAATGAAATTGACTGTTTTTCTAGTATGTCTGGTAGCAGTCAGGAGAACAATTTATGGATCCAGAAAAGACAGTTTTGGTTTAACATGTCTCTGTTTTGCAGAAACACGCCTAAAGTTTATTTTCAGGGAGCCAAAACAATTGACAACCAAATAAAAAATGCATATAAATCTTCATAATGCAATTATCCTGATTAATTTACATATATTGACGACACAAAGTATGATTTCATTAGAAAGCTGTAATTGGAATCAACCACCAAAATCCTTTAAAAACTTGCCTTGCTGTTCTTCAATCCACGTTTTCCCTCTGCTTGTAAATATTTAATGGCTTTCATTTTTGCAAATGAATAGAATTGCATTTGGCTCATAAGAAAATAGTTTTGTAACCCTATTACAGAGTGTGCAATCTCAGCACTTGCCACAAATGTAAATCTTCTCCAGAATATTTATTCAAGAAAAATAATCTTCATTTCAGAATCAACAGAATTTTTAAAAACCCACTTATTTGGTAATTGAAACTTTTGGAAAAGTTTCATCTTTCAAATAAAGAAATCCTAAAGAACTAGACATTTTCCAGCACAAAAGAGTGGATTATTCAGAGGTTTCTAAGGAAAGAAACTAAACCAGAAATTGCAATGCTACTTTGCGTGTTGAGTCAGTTTTGAAATAATATTTTGGCACATTTTAACTACCAAGTTTAGGACAAAATCCTAAAAATTCCCACACAAATCAAACAAAGGAGGGATTCTTATATAGGATTACCACAGGATCATTCTAAGTGTAAACATACTATATAAAACAGAATGTTTTCTACACAGTGCAGAACTAAAATGTCCTCAATACTTTTCCAAAATTCCAGTTAATTTTATCATGGGTCTCTATTATAACTATAAAACATGGGATTTTTCCTCCTTCTTTGATGTTAAAGCTCAAAAACGAGTTCTAAGAAACTTTTAGAAGCTCTACACTGACAGAAAATTTCAAATCGCCAGCAGACTCTCTGAAAGAAAATTCTTTTCATGTTATTTTTTAGAATTGATAGAATTATAAACATTTCACTGATCTGGTCAAGTCCATGACCTTCCTATTTTTAATTTCACTGGGACTGCACCTAAACAGTTTTATTACTGTCAGCTTCAGTCATGATGCAGATGCTCACACTTAAGAACTAGACGCAATGGTAAAAGCCTAATGCAGGATGCCTTCTCTGCTAGCACGAGGAAACAAGGAGTACAACCTCTGGAGGTCTTGGTGGAACCAAAGATAGAGGAGAAAAATAAACAAAACAAAACAAAACATGGCCAGCTCAAGAAGAGCAGAAGAGGAAAATCCATAGATATGAACATAATGCAGAGCAGAGAGGTCGTGTGTTCTAGGAGCAAAGAAATAGAAGCTTGATGAGAACTGTTGTATAAATAACCTTTAAAGAAAGCAAGACCTCACAAAAAGCTTCCTAAATGATGTGGTTTCAAGATAAAGCATTCTCTTTCTGATAAACTGTATCAGCAGAATGAAAAAGCTTCTAAAATTAACAAGCAACACTGAATAATCCTCAGCCATGTTGTCATTAATAACTGAAAAATTTAGCCAGTAAAAAAATGCATTGCTAAAATTGAATAAATTTAGTAAAATTGAATTCCATAATTGAAATTATAAATGTAATTGAAAAATGGTAATATACCAAAAACTAAACCTTGTTTTAGCATAGATAACAAAGCATTTCCTTTCTTATTTTAGAGTTGTCATTCATGTGCAATTTAGTTTGCCATGCAGAACATGGACCTGAAGTCCAAGGCAAGTATTATTTTCATGGGTTTACCTTTCCTTTTAATCAAAGAATGAATTCTGCTCCTGGCTTATTTATATTACCTAACTGACACACAGCATTGACACTCAGAGGGTTTGGTTCTATTTCCTCCTTTCAGCAAGTTCTCTCAGTACAGAGGTGAACCTCCACTTGTTTCACATACTCATAAGGACTCTGACAGATTGGCTGCAAGTCAGAACATCCTGGGATAATAGTTGGCTGTAACCAAGAATCAGAGTATTAAAACAAAAAAGTAAAACACCCTTCTCATGTGAATCAGCAAGGTGTCCAGTCCCATAGCTTTGAAAAAGCTTTAAAGACAAGATTGAGTAGCAAAGTACAGCTTGCATTCAAAATGTTTGAGATGATGATGATTAAACCTCTGGTTTTGTTCACTTTTACATTCAGTAAGTGAATACTATGGAGCAGCAAGGCTTCGTTCTGTAGCATATTGTTTCATAAACTTTGTGAAACATCTCCTTTGCTGTATGAAGCAGCAGATGCTCATTTCAGCACTGATGAAAGATACAGCCTTTGCATTTACCTTATGTCTTTGTATAGGGTACAGTCCCTGTATAGAGAGAGAACACATAAAAGTCTTACATGAGCTCCTACATTATAGGAGCTGAATTAGAGATATAACCACCTCACTATCTCCAAGTTACTTGGTAGACAATTCAAAAAAGTAACCAGTTTATCCTTAGAGACCAAATACTCTTTCTCGTGGACTCTTCAGTCTGTCTCTGTGAACACCTTAGAATCTTATTTTAATTGCTAAATTCATCAGCAGGAAATTATAGGCTTTAAGAACAGAATGCAGGAAAGTTCCAGCTAGTAATAATCTGTGACTCAATACATTCTTAAAAGGTGAATGAATGCATGCTTAAACAGTTTTGTTTGAATCCACTACCTAAACAGTTCTAATTCTGTAACCCGCATAATTTTTTTTTTATTACAAATATATTTTTATGTTAACTGTATGATGATCATTGTTCAACATATACAGGAGAGTAAAAAGGTTAGAAAAAATGTATGTATTTATTTGATAAAGTGTTTTAGTAGGGTTTTTTTTAATAATGAAAGCATTCTGCAGAATAGATTAGAATTTAGAGGTAGATATAGTTCATAAACTACTGAACATACTGACATTTTTCAATATATTTCCAGTGAATATTCATTTCACTTAATTTGAAGATTCCTCATAGTATAAACAAGTCAGCTTGTTTTAAAATACAGAATACAAACATATCCACTGTGTTTCAAACTCTACCTTTCAGCAACATGTGATTAAATCTTTTATTTTTTAAAATTCCTTCTTAGCTTGTAATGCAATCATATTCTATTAAATACCATATCTTAGGGCAGTATTCCATTACACATTTATAGGCCTCTGACCATACAAACAAAAATAGCTTGAGGGGTAGGCAGAAAGATGAGTACAATCTGTAGTTAATTCTACCTCTTCACCTCTTCTAGTCACTCAGCTTGTACCTCCTACTGTAGGTAACAAAAAAAGCAACACCTGCTGCATGATTCATTTTGTAGGCTTAGGCGTAAAATAAATCCAAGATTTAGCATAAATTAATACATATATAATGTTATTATTTTTTTCTTATGTCATTACTAAAAGAAGAGACAAATGTTTACTCACAACTAAAGAGAAAGCAATATACAAGTAAGAAGTTCTTGAAAGAACAAAAGATCACACTAACGTAAGAACAAACAACTCTAGATTAAAGGTCAACCTCAAATATGAGAAGTATTTTATTTAAAGCAGAACAATCCTCAACGTGGATATAATTTAGTCAGGTATAGTAATCTTTATCCTTGTCTCCTTCCTGGGCACAAGTATGTGTGTAGATAATATGCCTGTGTGTGAAAGTGACAAGCAAAGAGATTCCACGTTATTTTCTGGTACTGCTCCACGGATTAAACACATCAGGATATGGACCCCAGAAGGACATGGCATTTCTTCTACCACAGACACAGTAGGTTGTGTTTCTTCACTTCCCTGAGAGCTACTGTGTGCCTCCTGAGACTGGCCAACACACAACGACAGAATTTGAAAACAGGGAACACTGGGATGTACCATTTGGCATAGAGTGTGTGTGAAATACTTCTGGGCAGATCTCTCTCTGGGAGTCAGAGCTGCTGGATGTATTCCTGGCTCTGAGAACCTCTTACGAGTCAAGATAAAGAACAAGCTAAGGATGAAGAGGAACATGGGGACTATTGCACACATTGGCATCTGATCTTAATGACCAGAATGACCTCAGGGGACACAAAAATCCCCTTTTGGATATTGTGTTGAGGTTTTCAGCTGTATATCATAGCCACAGACCATTGTGTGACAAGTGGGAAATTGATTTTTCACCAGCCTCAGTGAAGGGGTGCACAAACCTTGTCCTTTCGCTGTGTGAGGGAGCATTCAGCAGGGCCAGGTGTTAACAAGTTCCTACCTTCAGAGGTGAACACAACTTTCATAGAGCACAGCAGGAAGCTCCAAAAACATCCTAACAGTGACACTGAACTGCCAGGGCCACCAGCTACTTCTCTGATCAACTCCTGGCTTCTAAAAATTTTTCAGACAGAAAAAAACCCACTTTATAAGGAGGTAAAGGTTTATATACTACCACAGTACTAGCAACTCACACCCTCCTAAGAAATCAAAACCTGCTTTCTGTGACTTCTGCTCTCAAGCTTAATCTGTAGAGATCCACAGTTCTTTCCTGTGGAAGAAGCTATGGGAGGACACAATAAAACAATTTTATATCAGCTTTATACATGTTGGTCTGTTGGGTGCTGCTGCAAGCATAAAATATTAAAAACAAACAAAAAGAAACAAAAACCTCAAAACAAATGTAAACAAAGCTAAACAGTAGTACTGCTTGCTATATACTAATACAGGTTTCTTTAGATGGTCTAAGTTACTCCACCTCAACTGAATAAAAAAGAATACTATACAGAATAATTGGTGAATATAGACAAATATGTAAATATATTTTTCTGATGAATGAGAGGTTATGTCCTATGTTATTAATGAATTAATGAGACTGGCTATCCTGAGGATGACCTTTACATTATTTTAATGTAGGCATTTCTAATATTAATAAAATGTTTTGGGGTTTTTTTGAAAGTACTATTCAGTGACCATTTAGAAAAATATTCCCATTTGAAAAGTACAGAACAGGCATTAAGGAAAAAAATTTGTTTTATGTTTGAAATATCTTTCCAAACATATTTGAAATTGTTTCAAAAATATCATTATACAAAAGCAGACTTTAGTTGGAAAATGCATGTATTTTAAGTGTGTTATTTGCTTTTCTTCAGTAGATAATAGTGACTTAACCTTTTTTTCAGTATACCTTCCATCAATTAAAAAATATTATTTAGATATCTAGTTCAGAGAATAAGGCAACATAGGCATCTTAATATGATTACCAGAAAGTAAACTAAAAAAATTAAAGTAGCATCCTTGTTGAAGCCAGAGAAGAGTCAATATATGAAAGGTTACATGTCTTTAGTACCATTAGGCAAACATTAGGCAAAACAAAAGAAAATGTATTACACTCTGTTTGTTCAGTTTTTCCATCATTATGGTACTTCCTTTGAATCTACTTTTTTCTTTTGAAGTATTATTTTAACATTTAGCCTGCAAACTAAATGCATGTTAGCATAAACTTGTACTAAACTTTTATTCTGTAGGCCTCTATTCAAAAGCCTGAGTTAGCACACAAGGTCAGAAAAATACACTTGGTAAGCATAACAGTAAACCACAGAATTCAGAAGAATGTTACATAATTTTTGTGAAAGTAAAGTGCAAAACTTAATTTACCTAAGTTGAGGTTACTAATATAAACATGTTTTAAAATATCAGTAAGTAATAGCCAAACACATGCGAATTGTATACACAGAGAGAATGGTCTACAAAAGAATAATAAAATGGTTTAGAATTCCTGTGTTTACAGTCCATTAACAAATTTTAGAACTAAAAAGAGAAACTTTCTTTTATGACAGTGTAAATCCAGGTTACAGTAGTAGTCTTGATATACCTGACGTCACTACAGTTTTCTGCTCATTTAACACTGAGAACGTCTTTTTATTCTAATAGTGATCTTTGGCTATCCCGAGCCTAATAATAGTGTAATCCCTACCCTAATGCTGATGAGAGCCATCAGATGAACTCACAGGATTGCTACGGATGATTGGGAAGAGCTGCATGGAAGACTACAGGAAAAATCATTTCTCAAATATAGCTGGGTAGAATGACAGCAGACATACAGTCATGGATGCAAACAGGTCTCTGACAAGCAGCGAACACTGGATGTTTAAGAGAGTTTCTTATTTTGAAGCTCACTGACAAGTAATTCTACTGAAGAGAGAAGTGGCAGAGAGGTAATTTTTAAAAAACTTTCCCTGTTAAACAGCTTTAACAGAACTTAAACTTTTATTAAATTTAAGGATTGGATGCAATCAACTTGATTACTGTTCAGGTATTCTAAATCATCATTGAGGACAAGAAAAAAAAGTAACAGCATTGAGAGATTTTTGTTTCACTATATGCTGAGACAGGGTTAAAGTGAGAGAATTAGAGAAATATTTATTTAGAATACAGGGTTAAAGCCACAAATGGCATTGGGCACTGAACCATCATTTAGATGACAGAACACTCCCATGGGTCTGGAAACTTTTGATCAGCTGGTGCCTATATCTAACACTGCAGTAGCTTCCAAAAGCTGCTGCACTCACACACTGATCCCAGTGTCTTGCTCTGTCATAACCAGCATGGTTCAGGCTTAATGTGAATCAATTTCATCTGGATCAGAGACGCTCAGAGCTGCCAGGTCTAAGCATTCAAACTCAGTAAACAAGGTCCCTACCTTTGCCAGGCAATTTACAAAGCTTTAATTTCAGCTTTTTGCTCCATTTTGTCACAGAGTTTCACAGCATATGCAGTTACCGAAGTAATTCAGGCACTTACAGAGCAAAATACCAGCAGAGAGCCAAAACTACTAGATCCATGCCTACTGCTGACGGCCAGGCCTTACTTTTCTTCAAAGTGGACTTGAACAACTGGTTCACATCAGCTATAACTCCGAAAGTTGCCCTGATTAAGAAAATTGCTACACTTTTTTTTTTCAGGACACCTGAATTTTAAAATAGGTGTATGAATGAAGAAACCCTTTTACATGATCAGAACAAAGGTTTGCTTACCCTGTTACCCGACCTCCAACAACAAGTTACTCACAGGTGTTCAGGAAAAGAGCACAAGTGTGACAGGCAATATGTGCTGGGAGTCAGACCCCTCCCTCCAATACCATACAAGCATCTGACAATCAGTTTTAGGGAAGATGTTTTATAGTGGCTAATGGACACTGGATTCTCCAATTTTTTTCTTATTCTCTTGGACTCCCTACCTCTAGAAAGCATGAGTTTAAATGACTAACCTCTCTCCAAGGGGGAAGAGGGATATTATTTTTCCACTTTAGAACTGCTGCTTGAATAATGGCATTGGGCACCTTTTAGAACCAGCATTGTCAGAAACAGTGAGCAATCACTCCCCATTCACCTCTTCTATACTCTCATGATTTCTTAAATCTCTATCATATTTCACCTCACCAGTTTTTTGTCATTTGTACAGTCAGTTTCATCTTTCTTTTAAGAACTTCCCCTCTTCCACACCTCTGTTCTTTCCTGCTCTGGGCCTTTGAATATAATTCCAAGGTGTCTTTCCGAAGTGCTGAGAACTAAATTGGAGCCCAGCATTGCATATATGTCAGTGCAGCTGCTTTAATTTGTCCTTAAGTGCATTCATTACTTTGCATTTATGAACACTGTAGTTCTTCATGACTTTTAGTCACATCATATGAGCATTCTTCACAAAGTCAAATAAAAGCAGCATTTGCAGTCACCACCTTTTATTCCCTTGAAATCAGGGCTGATTTAGTGCAAGGTCATGTTACACAACCATTCACTCAGTCACTTAATTTCTTAGTTTCCCAAGGACTCTAAGGTAATACTATGCTAACCTTAGATTTGCTACAGTTCATTTTCTTGTTTTATTCTCAGAATCCTACTATTGGTGCTGCAGTTTAAGGCTGTTCAAAGGGCTCCTCATTGAAGAAGGCAAAACGTTGCTTTAGTGTGTTTCTAAAATCCTCTGGATCAAACAGTGCTAGCTTTACCTGTTTGCTACTGCCACACATTCTGTCAGCTGCTTCTCTGGCCTCCCTTCTTTATTCCTTTTGTGCTGTCCAGCCCCACCAATTTACCAGTATTCTTCACCATCTCACAATTTAATAGAGGCTTGTGATCTACCACACATCAGCTGAAATCCAGTTCCACCACTGGTTCCTTCTAAAACTGCTGCAGAGCTCAAAAGGAAATCACATATACCTGATTAGGAAAGGAAATTACTTCACTAAACTTGTGAACTCCTCCTTTCAAAATCAAGGACAAAATTCTTCGTCATCGGGTTTCTTGACACAAACAACCCACAGAAGTAAGGCTGGCTGCAACTGAGTTTGTACAGCTTCCTGTGCTCTTGACGCTGATTTCAGAGAAGTAAATCTAGCATCAGTAGTGTGGCAGATCAAGTCCTTCATTTTCATTTGGATATATTCTATTCTTACAAGCAAAGGGCTGAAGCTTCTAGTCAGGGGACAAAAAAAGCTACATTGTAAAATTTTCACCTAAATAATATGAAGTAGCAGGAACTACAGTTAAGAAAAAATCCTAGCTGGTTTTACTTTTTCAAAACTGGAAATAGGTTAGGTGTGTATCATTTGAGGTTCAAGATTACTCTTCCCACTCTGTGGTGCAGTAACAATCATGTTTAAAGTAAAAACACGTGAGGACCTGCAAGCTCTCAGTGTTGTCTGTTCTAGCTGGCATGTCTAATACTCAAATGAAGTTCTCAAGTTTGTACAGCAACAACTATTCCCTTTGAAACCACCAGAAACATTGCATGAGTTCAAGGGAAGCTAATGGGACCACTTTTGGAGCAGGAGATGCTTGACAGCTGAAATAGTGCTCTCACAATCTGGCTTTTGCAAAACACTTTGCAAAACAGAGTTAAGTGACTGCCACATAACAACACCTGGTGCTGTGATACCATAAAATAAATTTTGCAGATGTTATTTTTTGCTGAAACTACTTTTTTTGTTTGTTTGTTTAATTAAACACCCATCTCTTCTTATATTGATTGCAGGGCATCTGTTCATTTGCATGATTCTGGCTCATGTCTTCAGTCCTGTATTTGCCTTTCTATTCTATTTATTCATTTATACCTATATTCCTGTTACAGCAAGATTTTCTGATCTCTTCTATGCTTTTCATCCTTCTGCCAGGGACCATTCATCTTATCAGAGTTAAGGTTATGAAATATGAATTAATAATTCTTCCAAGTCAATAAAAACCTGTGCCAGTATACAAAATTTGTGTAATTACTACAATGTGGTGGGCAAATAAAAACCTACAAAAGAGATTAACAGGAGTTTCTGAAGTTTAAGTATTTAAATCATATCCAGCTGATGCAAGGATACAGTTCTGATGACCTCATTGGAATTACCAAAATGTCTGTGTCTTATAACCACTAACATTAAAAAGTCCAAGTCAACCCTAACTGAACTCCCAGACACCTTCCTCCAAAGAAATACAGAAATTCCAAAGAAAGGCTGCTCATCTGTCTAAGGCAGGTGCAGGGAAGTGCTGCCATCTGTCTTATGATTCTCTTTGAAATATCCCTAAGACTACCTTATACTTCTGTGTGTGCTTCAGTCTGCCCATCCCTCAAAGTACTGAGCTGCCCAGAGATGAAGTGCAGGTATTTAGCAGCTGTTCTTTATAATATTAAATCTACCTTTTTTTTTTTTTCCATTCCCCAGACTCCAGTGTAACAGACTAGGATGGAAAAGTTTCTTTTTTTGCTGTTCAGTTATTCAACTGCCAATATCAATGAAGGTTTAATTTTAAGCAAAGAATGTACACCATTTTCTTCTATGCTCACAGTACTTTTAAACCTCATGCTTGTGCAGTATTTAATAGATATTAACTAAATGAGTTAAGCAAAAGGCTGTTTTTCTTTCAAAGACAAAACATATTTTTTTCCTAGTTTTCTCCCAGCTAGTGGAGAAAATTACCTAATTCACAATTCCCGGTGGTAAAGTAATTTCTTAATTAATTTCCACTAGTAACTGTACAAGTTAATGTGAAAATACCACTTGAGAAATCACATGTGATGTCAAAGAATCCATATCATTTAATTTATCCCTTTGTCATCTTACAAACAAGACGACAGTAAGGGCAGCAAATAACATCTGAACATCAGTTGTAGAGATGAATTATCAAAACATAACCACAACATATGTACCTCTATTCCAAGAGGAAATAGTCTCAGGTTGTTATAGAACCTCCAGCTGCGAACATAATATTAGGACTGAACTTGGGACCTTGAAAGCAAATGGTCCACCAGATTTAAAAAGAGAAAATAAAGCAACTCAAACACAGAAAGAGTGCATTGAGTAGCATTGCAAAAAAATTCCCAAGGACATAAGAAAGCCATAAGCAATGCCCAGGATCCCAAGCCACAAATTATTCTTACTTATGTATTTATCTGCTTTGCTTAATCTACTTTTTTTTTTCTTTTTCTACCTTTATTTCTATTTTTGCTTATTTCATCTTCACCTTATTAACTGGAAATCTATGTTCCCTCATTGTTGATTTTGCTTCAAAGCAGAGTCTGCAGTTTAGTTTCACATAAGCTTGTCATGAAAAAGCTATCAAAACCATTCATGCAGTCTGCCCTCTTCTCAGGGACAAAAGAGAACATCAAAGTGCTTTGTACTTATTGTAAATGTGTGACCCTCCTTCCCAGACTGGCAAGATGCAAATATATAGCTGAATTCAATTTTGATGAAATTCTCACAGCTCAGTAATGCAGCTTGAGCTTTGTGTTTCAGAAAAGAAAGCAGCAGAAATTGAATACAGATGCAATAAACTCTGAAAATAATATTGTTCTTGCAACGCAAACCTTTTTACAGCACTGAAGGAAAACATGCATTTTAACTGTTTTGCATTAACCAGAATTTTTTTTTATACCTTTTATTTCCTGTTTTCATTATTCAAACAGAAAGCATTCAGAATTTTAAACAAAAATCACTCTTGACCTTTTCAGTAAAGGGAAGTACAATGAGACTTGACTTGTATTCACAATACTCCTAAATCATGTTACCTGACCCTTATGCCTCCTATTTTCAGCTTTATTACTTATGATTTCTTTATGATCTTTCAAGGTAATTAAAGAGGCTGCATCATTCTTTAAATAAATAGTCCATAAGCTGAAGATAAAGCTGCAAACCATGTTACCTACCTCTGTACCTAAAGGCTTAATCCTTGTATTTTAGCTTTCAGCAAAGGAGGACCATTTCCTACTGTATCACACTGGAGAGAAAAGGAGGGGAAAAAAGAAATTGTATTAGTCACAGAGAAATAAAAAATATGGGTTTCAATATATCAAGGTTTTGTTCCATCTGGGAGTGTGAAAGCATATGTAATTTTAAGTATCTAAAACATGTCCCATTTAATCATTTACATCTTGCAGCACTATTTTATTAAATAGTGAAATACTTACAGCTTCTGGATCTAATCAAAATGTTTTCTCAAAATTATCTTGCTTATTTCAAATGAAGACTTAAAATTTGAAAACAGAAAATGCAGTAAATATTTGAAAGTAAATGATCCATGAATATTCACTCATGAATTGCAGAGTGAAAGAACACACAAAAGCTACTCCAAACATAATCTTCTCTACACCATCTAAGCATAACCAGATCTAACTTGTGTGGCTGTAATGACTTGTAACTGTCTTGAAAATGCTTTGATTATGAATAAAGGACTGGAAGAAATTCTCAGGATAAGTAATTTTAGACTGTTATGATAGTTATAGACCATTTTTATCCTCCCATTTTCAAAAGCAACACACTAACGGAACTGTTCTGCTGACTCTTTAAACACAGAAAAACAGCAAAGCCAGATAGAGACATAAGTTAAAACTGAACCACTAGATTAAAATAACGGGTTCTGCACACATGGGACAACATTCCTGTCTCCTAAACAGAGACACATCTGCCTGCTTGTGCTCTGCTACCACTCTCAGTCTGCACTTTTCCATAGGTGGAAAGAGTCCTTTCTCACCCTCTCACCACTTTGCACTAGAAAACTCTTTTCTCTTCTGCCTTTTCCCTTTAAGTTGAAAACTTAAATGAATCTTTAGCTAGAAAAATGACTCCCAGGATTTTTAATCTCAGGGGAAGGACTTTCATTTATTTTAACCAAAGAGCAGGATACACTAGCATCAGCAAGGCTGTGGTTCCCTGGCTGCTTTCCTAAACTGGTCTTCCATGATTTAACTCACCTGCACAATGGACAAGTGTTTGCAGAGGCCTTCACAGAGTTTATATACAGGGACACCTAATGGGCAAAGCCTACTCAGGTGCCAGCATGAGACAGAGAGTCGTCATGGTAGAGACCCTGCTCCTGCAAGGATGCTGCCTGCCAGGCACTCATTATTGCGGCTTTCCTGGGACCCAGCACGAGAAATAGAGAAAGGAGGTCTGTGCAAAGAAGGGAAAGAGAGAGGACTAGAAATCTTCTGTCACAGCATTACTCATGTCCTCTCTCTGTCCTCACAGCAGCTGCAAGAATACCAAACTCCTGCATTCAGACATCTACAATCTGGTGCCCAAGAGGGAAGTTAGTGATTCCTGTGCCAAGCCCCAAAGTGATGACTTGTAGCATCTCCATAACTGAGTGTTCCTTGCTTTATTTGGAAATGGATTTGTACTGAGATGCCTAAATAATTGCACACCATTTATCACATGCATCAACAGTTTACTGCCTTTAGCTGTCCAACTGATTTCAGATCAAGTCAGTTTGGATTTGTATAAGCACAGAGACTAAATATTTACTAGAGGTAATGGCATTCTTCAAAAGAAATTATTACATTGCTAATGCAGGCAATGCAATAAAAATGACTCCTCTTTAATATTTTATTTATAGCAATTATTTTGAGTCTCACTGTTTTTCTTTTTTGAAAAAGAAACTGGTAAAAAATGCTGATTTTACTGTAACATTTTAAAGTCTTATTTAAAATGCTGGAGGCATTTTATTTGACATTTCTAAACAGCACCATTTTCATTTCCTTCAGAAAAGGAAATAGAAGTGATTGCCATCATTCATGTTACATTTTTTACATTTTCAGTAGAAGCTTTTTTTTGTTTGTTTGCAGTTGTGGGGGTTTGTTGCTTGTTTGGTGCTGTTCTTTTAGAAATAGGGTTATAGAAGGATCTGTGGTGGGTTAGCCCCGGCTGTCAGTCAGTCACCCCCACTGCCATCCTCAGCAGGACAGGGGGAGAGTGCAAGATGAAAACAATCTTCAGGGTGTAGGTAAGGACGGGGAGGTCCCTCATCATTTAGAAAAAACCCAAAAACTAAAACCACCTTCCTGCCTTCTTCCCAAGCTCAACTTCACCCCCAAGTCTTCTGCCTCCTGCTCCCCCTGAGGGTCTCTGAGAGCCCCTGGAAGGGGTGGAACTGGCCACACTTCACAGAGCAGTGCTGGGGTTCAGCTGGGGACCCAACTGCTGCTAACAGAAATATCCATTAAAAATCCTGTCTGTCTAATCCTCCAGGAACAGACAAGGGTAAGTAAACTTCTGGCAATATACAGGATTAAAAACAAGTCTTTCAGCCCACTTCCTTAAGTTTTGGGCTTAATTTCTTCTGTGACAATGACAGAAAAAAATGAACTGTCTGAAATACTAGGGAATTAGTCAACAATATATTTTATGCTTTGAAATATTAGAGTGACAACTCCTTACTATGCACCTTTTCAGCTCAAGAGAATGTAAAGACAAACACTATTAGAGATGCTGAAGGAAAGGGGCTTGGATCTAAGCACACAATTCAAATGAGTTAATAAGATACAAATGACTAAGGGTCATGTTCACTTAATGGAAAAAAATCAGAAAAGTCAGAAGGTCTGCACTTTGCAATGGATATAGTCAAAAAAAACCCAAACCAAATCAAACCAATTTAAATTTGACATTTTTTTACAAAAAGATAGAAGTCCAAGGTACGTGAAGTAGTAAGAGATCTGAAATTAACTATACAGAAAGTATATTACTTATAATACATGTTATGCGAGTATTTGGGTTCAAAATTACATCATTTTTCTACTTTTTATTCCCTGCTAAATACAAATCAATGACACTTGTGCAATAATGGTAAAACTGGTCTTCTGTCAGACTTTGTGGCTTCACACAGGGTATTTATGGCGACAACTTGTACAAAGCACGGACTTAGCTTAATCTTCAGAATCTGGGTTAAATTATGTTTTGAAAACTGTAAGAAAGGAGAAACAAAAATAAAAAACTAATGAATTGATCACATTTGATACACTCAAACAAAGTTACCTTTAATTCTTTAATACATTTCTACAAAGTTCATCTAAATGCTAAAGTCCTCAATTTTGCAAGTGTGTCTTAAATACTGCAAGAATTCTTGTGAGCTAAACACAGCATTATTCTAGTACCATGATTTACACACATTATTACCTTTTTGCTCTACTATAAAGGAAAGGAAAATACTGCAGACTACAATTCACTTCTCCATCTTCTTTTTAAATGGTTGAGAATGTTCTGGACTGTTTCAATGCACACCCTGCAA
Organism: Orthonyx spaldingii; assembly: GCA_013397795.1. Lineage (NCBI taxonomy): Eukaryota > Metazoa > Chordata > Aves > Passeriformes > Orthonychidae > Orthonyx > Orthonyx spaldingii. Next base: position 261,671 of record VZTJ01001237.1, read on the forward strand.
ACTCATTCCAGCAATAAGATAATGGTTATTCTGTGTTAAAGTAAAATGTAAAACCCATCATTACTTGAGGAGGTGATCTCTAAATGTATAAATCCTGACTGGCAGCCAGTTAGCTATCACTTTTACCACTTGCTCACACATTTGTTTTTGCTAATGTTTTTGAACTGCCTTTTCCTAAAGACCTAGTAGAACTTTATGAAATACAGTGACACAGAACTCTGACACAGTCCTTGTTACAAAACATGCCTCAGATGGCAATTACTCAAAGGATGCCATGAGCTCAACAAAACCTTCAATAAATACAAGAGAACTGAACATCTGCAGCTATTGTTTCAGCTGTAAATCTTGTGAATGCTTTTTACTGTAGCAACAAACTGCTAATAAATCCAACTTTCATTGCCAGAAACATATAAAGGACAGGATACACTTCATGATGTTTTCTCAGTGTCCTCCCCAAGCCCATGCACTCAGGCATATTGTTTTCAGATATATTTTATAGCTAGCAGTGACACACTGTCCCCTCTACCCTCTCCCGTGACTGATGAGACAGAGAACATTGACTGAATGCCATTACCTGGCACTACCTCCCTCTTGCTCAACAGAGATGGGAGGCTTTATGCTTACAATTCACATTAGGTTTAGCAGCAATCATCAGCATTAATTGCACATGTATCATTTGGCAAACAGATTTCTCAAAAAAAAAACCAAACATGAAGCAATAGAAGTGGTGTTCCTGTTGCTGTGTGAAAGCGACAGTTTCCTGGCTTTCTTTTAACACATATATTCAATACGTGGGACTGATAGGCCAGCCACAGAGAAGGACACTCAATGAAGTCTCAGATTTTCAAATTCCTTTAAATACTAATTCAATAAAGCAGCACAAAAGATAGAGACTTCTCAATAACATTAGTTTCCATTTAAATAAAAAGAAATTATTCCTACAGTAAGACTTACAGAAGCATTCACGTCGCACGTAGCTTTAATCCCTACTAACTACAAAGGTCATTGGCTTGTTTTTCCTTTCACCTCCTATTACCACATGTTGTTCTGAATGAGGACATAATAGAGCCAAAGAGAAAAAGAGAGAAACTGATATTACTTGACATCAACTGGAAAGCTGAACTAAACGAAAGATCACAACCCTTATACCTCAGGTCTAAAAATCTCTGCTGGTGTTAAGTTGGTTTAGATTCAGGCTGAGGGAGGTTGAAGTACATGGTTTGTCAGCAAGGTGTGGCTCACTCCTGACAACAGCACACACCAACTGTGAGGGGCGAAATATTAGGACAAAGCTACCGGGCAGGTGTTTGCTCTTCACGTGTTCTACTGTGCTCTTGGTGTCCTCAGCTTTTCCTTTGCTTCTTCATTTCTTGAAGATTTGAAATCCACCATCATCTGTAGCCTTCAGAAATGTAAAGGTGATGGACCACAAAGGACTAATGTGCAAAGTATCAAAGGTTTCTTTGTCTCCACCTCCTCATTTATTAACCAAAACTGAAAATGAAAGAGAGAACTGTTCCACAGGTAACTAACTTGTAGCCACTTACCTCAAAGATAAAGATGACATTATAACCATTTCTCTGATGCACTTCAGCGTAGGCTGTTGAGTCAGGGAAGACTACAAATTCAAAGTTTATCTGAGATATGTATAATTCCTTTTCTGGGATCTCAGCATTTTGCAGGTGTTCATCCTTAGCAAGTTCTATGCAGCTCTGCTGTACTGGTGTTTTCATAGCTGGCCATCTGCCTTCTAGAAGCAGAGCCATCTAAACCTAAAGGAAAACAACAGCTTTGTAGATTCTCACTGCTAAAGACAGAGAAAAATAATTCAACACTAAAGACAGAGAAAAAGATTTCACTACAGAGAATAGTGAAGAGGAACTGAAGAAAGGGAAGATGACTATCTCTTATGAAATTAATTTAAAAACATAATTTATTTTGTCAAAGCTTTACAAATTACATTCTGTAGAAATAGTCATCATGAAGGGTATCACGTCAGATGTCGATAGGTTTTGCAAACATGAAGGGTTGGCCATGGTCGCTAATATTATAATAATAATGATAAAAAACAAATAATGCTGGTACGTCAGGAAGTGACTTAGGGCATAAAACTATTTTCTCATTTAAGAAGAGTTACATTCCAGAAGATACACATTTATGGAAACCATATTTCAATTGAGTATTTATTCCATTAAGTTCAAAAATAGCCAAAAGCACTTTCTATTGCCAGGAGATACATTAGTGTCAGTGCATGACATGGGTTTCCACAAAACTTTTTAGTAGCTTTTCTTTGATTGAAAACATACAGGTAGAATGTTCTGAAGAAACTGTAAACAGCAGCATTATAGCAACAGATGTGACTTCACAAGGGGGTTGATTACCTTCTACTTGGAGACTGAGCAAGTGACTGTAAGAAGATATCCAGTTTTAGGAAGTGCTGCCACTGATGTTTTGTTAGTTGGCATTTACGAAACAGACCAAAACAGGTGTATGTTTGGTTCAGGGCAGTTTAAGGGAAAGCTGCTTATTCTTTTACAAACTAATCCCTCTTCCCTTGTGTTCAGTCACATAATAGTCTGCAGTTCACAAGTACCAAATACTAGCTAGCATTGTAAAGATGGAATCAATAACATAATCCTATTAAATTCCGCAATGCAGGCTACTTTTCAGATATATAGTGGAATCCTCTTAAATCGATTTTTTTTTTTAATAAAAGGTAGGGTTATGTGAGGCTCTAGCTAGAAACCTAAAATATATTGTCTACATAATGCTCTTAAGATAGCAGTTCAGTCTGTTTTCCTCTGTACAATTCCTCTCTATGTTGGCTGGATTGCAACTGTGATGCTTTACTAGATGAACTTCCAAAACAAAACCAACATTTCCTTAGTTATTGCAACCACAGAACAATGAAAGAATTGATGAGTTTTCTCACAGAAGTCTTCTATGAGAAGTGACACATCCCCATGCATGTAAGCTCTTGTCGTGATTTCACTCCAGCCCAACACAGCCGCTCACTCACTCCCCCACCAGCTGGATCCTGGAGAGAGAATGGGAAGGGTAAAAGCCAGACAACTTGTGGGTTCAGACAAAGTCAGTTTAACAGGGAAAGACACACAAGCAAAGCAAAACAAGGCATTAATTCACCGCTTCCCATGGGCAGGCAGGTGTTCAGCCATCTGCAGGAGAGCAGGGCCCCATCACAGGTAATGGTGACTTGGGAAGACAAACACCATCACTCCAAATATCCCCTCTTCTTCCTTCTTTCTTCCCCCCAGTTTATACACTAAGCATGATGACATGCGATCTGGAACATCCCTTTGGTCAGTTGGGGTCACCTGTCCGGACTGCGTCCCCTCCCACCCTCCCAGGCACCCCCAGCTTCCTCACCAGTGTGGCAGCACAAAAAGCAGAAAAGGCCTCAGCTCTGTGCAAGCCCAGCTCAGCAATAACAAAAACACCTCTATGTTATCAACCCAAATACAAGCAGAAATCCAAAACACAGCCCCATAGCAGTCACTGTGAAGAAAATTAGCTCTACCCCAGCCAAATCCAGCACATTCCACCCCTATCCCATACTATTTACATCATGCCCAGATCCCACACTATTCAATACAACTTCCCTGCCCATCACCCCCTGTTCCCCTCTTTGCTATAATACATAAATATCATTCCCTTCATCTATGCAGCACCCCTACAAAATGTTCACAAAATGCCTATTGAATTCATTTAGTCCATGACTTTGGGCTCCATCTGTTGTGGTGGTCGTTCAGGACAGGAGAGGTGGTGTGTGGTATGGAGTTACTGGGCACCAGAGCCAGCTCAGCTCAGGTCACTACTGCACTGCAACTGCTTCTTGTAAGGCTCCTCTTCCACTGGTTTGGGTGGTTTCTGTTATAGTAATTCCTGTAACAAACAACTCAAATCATGGCTTGCAACAATTTAAAGGTACATCCATTACAATCTCCACCCCAGCCCTTTTGGGCCATGTTAATCTGGTTTAGCATTGCAATAATGAACTCCTCCTCTTTTCCCCAGCCTGGGTGCAACACAGGGTTCCTGCTGTAGTCCACCATTAGTATAGTCCACATCACAGTCCTCCATGGACTGCAGGGGGACAACTGCTTCACCATGGTCTTTACCACAGGTTGGAAGGGAATCTTTGCTTCCCCTGCTCCAGCATGGAGTCCCAGCCACAGGAGACAGGAGACAGTTCTCCCTGAACTTGCCCAACACTGGTCCTTCCCACAGACTGCAGTTCTTCAAGAACTGCTCCAGTGTGAGTCCCAAGTCCTGCCAGCAAACCTGCTCTATGACAGGCATCTCACGGGGTCACATCCCCCTTCAGGCATCCACCTGCTCTGGCATGGAGTCTCCATGGGCTTCAGGTGAATCTCCTCCATTGTCTACTCATTCACAAGTCACAATCCCTTCAACTCAAGTTCAGACCAAAGTTCCAGTACAGCAACACAGAAAACAGTAGCCATACCCTGGCCACCTCCCACCAAGATTCTCCCCATACCACTGTCTCCCTCCCCTGTGACAGGATGGAGAGAACTGGAAGCACACAAGCAAAGAACACGAGTTGAGGTAAGAACAATTTACTGGAAATAGCAATGAGATAAGAAAAAATAAAACAGTCACAGCAACACTACTAATGACAGAGGGTAAAAGACACAATTCACACATAAAAACCCCCTGATAATTGACAATACCAATGGCTCCCTCCATCACATTTTCTTGACCAGGAGGAACCCCTTCTCCCCAGAAAATAGTCCCTTCCCCTGCCAATAATGTGAGGGATATAGAATAACCTCTGGGTCCTAGCCGTGCTCCCTCCCAGCTACTGCAGAAAAATTAATCCTGTCCTGGCCAGAACCAGGACAGCTATTGACACCTATTGCCATAATTCCTTCAGTAACACGATCAGATTTTTACTTTTATTGAAAGTCAGTGTTAACATTTGCTTGAGCATCTTTCTGGATAATATCTCTTTTACAGTTTACTTGATCCCAGACTTTGTCTGCTCATATTTGAAAATTAGAAGATCTCTAAATCTCTTTTGAAAGACTGTCATGTTTGAACCAATAGGAAGATTTAATGCATTTCCCTGCAGGAATACAGCAGGGGTGTAAATACCACCTGTGACACTAGCTGCCTGATTCTTGAACCAACCAAAACAAATGTTGTCTAGTGCCTAGTGTCCAGTCCACACCCAGGCTCCTGCAGTGTGTTATGCTGGTAGTTGCTGATGGACAGAAAGAGATTTCCAGTTGTACCACTGGAAGATGATTTATCCAGCAAGTCATGCCATAGTCCATATATATTCCAGGAGAGCCTGGTATTTTTCTCATGTCTTTCAGAACAAAGAATGTACACACAGGAATTTAAGAAATTCTTTCCCTATTTCCACAGAAGAGATCTGGAAATGTTCTACCTCCTACCTGTCTCTGTACCATGAATTCTTCCCAGTTGCACAGCCACTGTAGATCCTGATGCTATCAGCAGATGTACCAAAAACTTAGGGCCTTTACAGTACCTCAACTATTTGTAGAGTCATAAAAATCTGTAACTACAGTTTGCAAGTCAGAAAATCATAGCAACTCTATGATCAGAATGATAAACTGGCATTGCCAAAGAGATGACAGATATCTCATTTCTCCAAGCAATAAATGTACATATTCAATGTTTTCTAGACTAATTTGATGCATTTTACAGATTAATTTTTATTGCTAACATCATACAATGTCAGAATTCCTCTATTCACAAATCAGCAGCAGCATCCTTGACATGAACTGTCTAGACATCTTCTCTGAAATGGAATCTTGGAAACAGACAGAAACTGAGGGCCAGGCAAGGCCTCTGCTTGACTTGACCTTCTGGTGCAACAGGGCCACAAAGGAGCTGGGAAGAGCACCCAGAACCTTGCCTTTGACCCATCCATCTTCCACATTTTAAATGAATCTCTCAATAGATCACAACACGTTACAAAGGTTCAGGATTGACAGGAGGGAGAAAAAAAAACCGCAAGTGTAGCAACCTCATTAGGATTCTGCTCTCAAAGGCTCCACACAGCTTTGTCTTTTGAAGAGTAAAAGCCGCTTAACAAGTCAGCAATAGCTCAGTCCCCCCCCAGAACAGCTATGGTAACAGTCTTCATTGCACAAACATGTTTCTTGAACTAGTTTCCCAAGTCCCTGCTAATGCAAACCTGTGGAGTGAAATAAATGCAAGACAGCTCTTTTGTCTCCCTGGGTCTTTTCAAACACTCCACATGACAAGTATATCACTCCTGCTTCCTGTCTTTTGCCTTCTGTTAGAAATTGTTCATCAAAATACGCATTTCTGAGATTAGGGATAAATAGTTCATGCAACTAAATCCACAGAATCAGTTGCACAACTGCAGTCAAAGTTAACCAAAGATTTCAGAGATTTTTGTACAAGAGAAGCCACTTGGCAGTGCCCTTTGAGATGTACTTGAGCAAACTTTTTTACGGTTAACAGGAATGTGTTGGGGTTGTTACACAGCTATTCTAATCAGGGGCCATAACAAAACCAATTTACCCACCCCAAAAAACCAGTTGTAGCCCTTCTCATTTTTTAGAGGCTGGCAGGCAGAAGTGTTGATTTTCCCCTTCACTCCCATTTTCTCTCAAAATCTGGACACGAACCTCTCCCAGCACCTAGCTGTTCTTACTGGAGCACCTGCAGGGAAGTGCACTCAAGTGCCACATCTCTCAAAGGACTGGGCAGCTTCAGCACTTCAGACACTTCATGGCTACTGCATAGAGCCTGAAAAAATTAACATCGAAACAGCATGACCAGAGAAATAAAATGACTTAAGCACTGCCATGTAGATGTTTAATACTAAAACTAGATGGACTGCTACTCTTTTGCCTTGCCTTTTGCCTGAAGGAAAAAGTGTAATTCTGCATAAGCAAGGTGCAAGGGGCAGGCTACCTCAGGCCCTTGCTCAGCAGCGGGTCTAACAGGTTATGTAATCCTCTGTGGGAATTTGATCCCTTCTGTACAACTTTCAGCTACCCAGCTTCAGTGTTCTATTACAAAAATCACTAAGACATTAAACATTTGCTTTAAAACCTTTCTGCTGTGCTGTATCCTCCTGAAACATGAACCCTGGCCATAAGGGGCAGGAAGCATGAACTTGTTAGCAAAATGTGTAAAAAACAAATGCAATTCTGATTAATAAATCACAATAGAAGCATTAATCTCAAGTGTCAGTGAATGAAAGCCACGAAGCAAAGGTCAGTTTTTAATTTGAGATTTCTACTGATAAAACCTGCATGCTAGTTGTACTAGAATATTGATTGTCTCAATCCTTATGCATACCCAAGTTTCTACAGTGTGGATTCAGAGATGAAAATAAAGTACTTACAAATTGATATACATTTGCTTCATACACATTTCTAAATACGAGTCAAATCTAACCTTTTTTGAACAGCTGATAATGCCAGTATTGTTTCTTCTCTCCCTGCTCCATCCCTTTGCCTTTATGAAAAATTTGAATTGAAGAAGCAGAAACCTCTGCTGTCCTCGCAAAAGCACACCACTGACATAGCTGGCATAGCTTGCATATGTAAAATCACACATTTTATTTATAAAGCATGGGAAGTCCTAAGCATTTTAGAAAGTCTCAAAATGACAAAAGTCAAATAAATATACATGCTTAGGGTAGCATATGCAGTGCTGTGTCCATTTGAAATATGCTCAGGGACTCAACACTTCAACAAATCCATGAATTTCTAAAACACGTCATGCTTGCCTTTTGAACGGACACAGAGAGATGAGCTCACAGCAGAAAGTCTTTCAACACCCCTGGAAGGAAGAGGACCATTTAGAAGCAGTGGCCGGAAAGCCCCCAGCAGAGGACACAGCAGTAGCATCAATTTCCCTGAACAGCACAGAGCTCTTCTGAAAGGAACAAGTCTGATTAACAAGTCTGATTTCTCATGATTTTGAATACTATCTACTTAAATTTAGCAAATGTAGATGGAAGCCTATACACCCCAGGGGTGAGAACAAATTACAGCATAAAATCCTTCACTCAGAATGGCTTGAAGTTCAACATAATTAGTGAAAAGCATTTCTATTTCTTTCTTCCCTCCTCTTTACTTTATAAGCAGAATAAATAAAAAATCCCCTAACCTGAAACAAGGATGTGTTTTCTATCAGACACTGACAAATTGACAGCGAAGGGAGAACAGTCACATTTCTAAGATCACTTTGTGTTATTTTTACATGTACAAGAGAAACATCAGTGATCTAAAAGAGTTATACAGAGTATGACTGATTTAACTGGTGCTGCTGAGGCAAAGAAGATAAAACACCTCACATATTCAGTGATTCATTCTAGATAAAAATCACAGAGAGAAAATGATAAGAACTAGGTGTGGCAATCAAAGAGAGTGCTCGAGCAGGACACAAGCACCTATGTGAACACAAAGAACAGGAAGTCTGTGTTCCCAAAAAGCCTGATGGGACAAGAGCTTGGCAGTGCTTTGGTCTTTCTTGGCATCTGAGCAGGGCAGGAGAGTAAAAGGTGAACAGCAGTGGTACAGGTCAGCAGCACATCTACAGAGGCATAAATGAGAGTAACATGCATCTACACCTCTAATGAGTTACTTTCAATGAGTTAATGAGTTAGAAATAAAAATGTGCAACCAAGTATGACTATGGAAATTATTTTCAGCGGAACACTTCTGATATTTAAAAAGAGAGTGAAAAAAGTGTTCTTGCAAAGACCCATTTTGCAAGTGCTACAGGTTTATCTTGCCCTTTAAGAGGAGACAGAGAAGATGAGAATAAAACTTATGATTCAGAAATAAGTCTGAATCATTTTTCCCTGGAACTATGCTTAGAGAACATATTCAGCCTGCTGTATTAGGGGTTAACATCACAATATAACTCCTACACATAAATATTTCTAATTTATCACCTAAATTCTCTAATTCAAACGTTTATGGTGCCTTTAATCCAAATCAATTAAATATCACCATAACAATCTAGTGAAGAATCTGATCTGCAGAACCAGCATGGTTCCAGAAATACACACGAAAGTGTATGTATATATATATATAGAGAGAGAGAGAGAGAGAGAGAGAGAGAGAGAGATATGCACACATATGCAGCTACTCCCGACCCAGCACATTTTGCTATTTGATGATTCATTAACACAAACCTAATCATACGCATATTTTGCTCTCAATTATACATACTTATATTTAATTTATAAATATTTAAACCCAAATTTTTTTTCAACTCTTACAGCATCTAGCACATTTTTTCCCTTCACTCATGTGGAAGAAAAATGCTCATATCCATAAAATTGGTATGTCTTTAACAATCAGAACATTTTTCAGCTAATTGGCAAATACAAAATATTCAGATTTTAGTAAGTCTAAATTAATGAGCATGAGAGGGGAACTTTGGTTTTGTAGGGACCAGGTTCACATTCTACTGAACAGGAAGTGGTTTGCCTGAGTAAAGGACTTCAGAGTTCAGCCTTTGAGTAGCCCAGTGAAAGAGCTATGAAAAACTACTGTGTCAAAATTTTGTTTGGAGAAAGTCCTAAAGCTTCTTTTTGTGTAATTCATGTAAGTCTTGAACTTGTGACATTCATCAACACATTGCTTGCATACCCTAAAAAAGAAAACCCTATGTCATCCATCATTAGATGATTTCATACTGCCCCCCCAGTGTGGCTCACTGATGTTAAAACTGTCTTGGAAAATCTCTTTGTACAATTTGGTAGTCTCCAAATCACACTTGTGGTGTAACGAGTCAAAGATAACTTATGCTGTAGTCCAAATAATTCTTAAACTATACCTTCTTCAGTTTTGTTTTGGTTTTGGGGGTTTTTTTTCTCAGGTTTTTTTTCTGTATTTAATTTATAATTATTTTGTACAGAGTCACAGAGTGTAACCTCAGCATAGGAGAGGTTATGTGCTCTCTCCGCCTATTTAACCTAAAAGGGCAAGCAGGCTTAACCAAACTTCACATAAGCCCAAAAGTCAGTGTATTTGACAGGTTTCTTCCTCAAGTCATCAGAATCCTATTCCAAAAACAGTTTGTACTTAAGTGGGGCTATGCTTGATAAGCCACCTGCTGCTCGTCATAAGGAAAGACGCCATAAATGTGAAAGGCAACCTGCTGAGGGAAGGCAGCCAGCATTTTCTTTCTAAACAATTTGATTTTTAAAAAAATTAACAACTTTCACTATCTCAAAAGTATTGGCCATGATTGTTACCTTCTGTGGAGGTTTATTCTGTAGACACCTGCCTTCCCTTCTGGGGGTGGGAGGAAAGATCTCCAGAGGAAGGGCAGGACAACAGCTGACTCCCCTTTATTCCCGTTCAACACGGTGGCCTGTCCCCAGTGATGAGAAAATCTTTTATAACACAAGTCACACCCCAAGAGTTTATGTTCTGCAACAGATAGTTTAGCAGTGAAATTAAAGCTGAGTAGACTGAGAACAGAAGTAGTTATTTTTGAAGCGCACAAAACCATCTCATTTTTTCATTTTGCTATATTTCTGCAGCAGGCTTTATATCATGTCTAGTGTAACTCACAGCTTGGCTTTCCCTACTTCAACTGTCCTACTTTATAAAATATTCAAATTCAGTAAGTCAAAGTATTTTAGGAACTTGACTAGCATTAAGGTATGCTCAGAAATTCACAGAAACAATGCAACTATATTACTAATTTCTTTAATTCAGCTTTCCTAACACAGAAGGAATGATTTCCTCTCTTTCCTAGATTTAGTACACGACTTTCCTTGGCTTGAATTGTTGTGGAGTTTTGTTTGGTTTTCCCTTTTGTAAGAGATCACAGAAGTGACAGCATCTCTCATGGTATATGTGATCAAGTATAAATTGCTCTCCCATATCCCTACCCACCCTTCATTACTACCAGAGGGTAGATTTTTAACCCTGCTCCAGAGGATCTTTGTTTTCAGTAATGAAACTAGTTAATGAACAGGTCTTTCATTGGGCAGTGCATCATGGGTAAATAAAGCTCACTACTCTTGAGTTTTTAAATTACATATTCAGGTGACTACATTTAGATGCATTTGATTTTTTTCTTCTATCTTTCATTCTTGTTTCAGCTCAGGATTCAAACTGAGTCCATACACATTTCCTAAATGCTTTAATGAGGGTGGGTAGCCAGCGAATTATCAAAAGGTTACAGAAACTGTTCTTGGCTCAATTTTATCCCTCACACATTTGTGTTCAAAGGCCAACGTCTCTCTAGTACAAATATTTGTCACTGTTCTACAACCTTCACAACACACATTTGTGGTAAGAGCATCCATCCTTCCACCCATGCAAAGAAAAATTCAAAGTAAGATACCCAGCTGCCTACTGAGAGGCCAAAAGGACCTTGCACATCCTTATTAGGATTTTCTGTACGAACTGAAAATAACCCCATAAGTACTGGTTGTTCCCTAGTCCTTCATTAGGAAGCTCTGTAGCTAGAAGATATCTTTTTTTTTTTTTTTCACTCCCTAGTGATTTTCTGAGATTCTACTTTTTTTGAGCTAACATGAGACAATTTAAGATGAATTAACCCAAGGAAGAATTATTTCTTTGACAGCAATTTGAAGCTCTCCAAACACTGAAACATAAATTTGCTACTGGTCAACTCTGACAATTTAAAACAATATATTTTGTTTTGTTACTCAATTTAAGTTATTCCACAGGGTACAATTTAACAACCTTAAAATTCTTTAAAGCAAAATCAATATTATCACTGCAACCCAGCAATGTATTTTATCTTCTCTGGTAGCCTCTTCAAAGAAGCAGCAGTCATTAGGTTAAGACTGGAGGAGGAGCCAGTCCTTCCTGGAACACATTTTACATTTAATCTGAAGAGATGCACAAAACTGGTGATGTATTCAAACCGAGTTACTGTGCTGACAACTAAGGTATTCATATAGTTTATAGTTCATTATTCTTCTTTTCATTTTTAAGCTTCTTTTTTTCTTAAATCTTCTATGTTGTCTTTAGCTCCTGCCATCTTCCTAGGCCCCTCCAGTTACACATTCGAGATTTAGCAAGTGTTTAGAAAAGTCTAAACCCCTTAGCAAATGGCTTCCATGGCATTAATGCATTAGGCACACTAATTTCTCTCTATTGGTTTACTTCTGTACTGGCAGAAAGAAAACCATTCTGTGCTCTTCACAGAAGTTACTCTGTGTTGTCACAGTAAGTACGCCAACCTACACTGGTACTTTTCTGCCAGCTCTATATTAACAGAGTGTGCTGGTTAGGTGCAATTTTTTCCTGGCAGTTCAGAGGGCTATGGTGTAGCTGTTGTTCTGTATCAAATAAAATACAGCACACCTGGATTTGAAATTGTCCCGTAGGTGTAGTTCTCCTGCTATACACGCCATGCATTCTTCTTTACAGCACACGTTGTTCAGCAAATAATGAACACTGATCCTTATTTGAGTAGTGCAGTGTCATTAAGGAAAACTATGGTCTCATGGTGGCACATATTAGGAGGAGGAAATAAGAGCAGACCACATGTGCTTGGAACAAATATATTATTGGGTAGATGTTTATTCCCAAGCCTGAACAAAACAGAAGAAATATTTTCAGACTTCATCAAGAAAAGTGGAATCAACTTCCATTAAAAACAGGCAAGATCTTCAAACATCCTGAGCAGTAGCACTAATAATTCATGAAGATGCAGCTTTCAGCAGCATCCCATGCCTATGCAGATACAGAATTCTCACAAACTGCTCATATGTGGCTTCTAATGTTTATATAAACATTTTAGATGAATAATTGTATGGCTTCATCTAGTTATCATGATTCCCCTGACACTGTAGTTTTAAAGGTCAAGTATGGTGTTTCTAAGCAGTTCAGGTTTTGAAGCACACTAAGAAGAAATTAAAATTTAGGGAAGAAGCAGGGGTGCATGATCTTCCTTTGAACACAGCCATGTGGAATTCAGTGATTAGAACCAAGTTAATATACTGAAGAATAAATTAAACTTAAGTTTGTTTGCAAGTAGTTCAAATGATGTACATCATCCCTCTTAAAATAGTTTTCAAACAGTTTACATATTTGCAGACTTCTTTACATTAAAGGAAATGTATAGTAAAAATAGAATGCCAAGCAAAAGCATTGCTACTTTGCCAATCCCCAGCATGCCTCCATGCTAACATCAAATTACTTTTTTCTGCAAGTTTTTCTTCATCCCTATTCTTTTCCAACATGTGCTTCTAGCTAAGATAGAAGAGTGCATTGTTTAAGGACTTGAGGATCAAGGACATATCTCAAGTTGACTAGCAGTTGCTAAAATAGGAACAGCTATAACAGAAAATAATCTTTTTTTCAAGTGTTTCCAGTATAGCACCTGTATTGCCAAACATGTGGTTCATATACAGATAATTGCTTGATTGCTTGCTTTCATGTCTTTGCCAGGAAATACTGGAAATTTATCTTTGACGTGATAGAAAAGTACAGCTTTGTTGATATTAGCAATTTTTCTATTTAGTCTTGTTAGAAGACATTCTTAACCTACCAGGGGAAAAAAAAAAACCCTCATCAAAACTCACTAATTAAATTACAAGCAATGCAAGAATACCTTGCATGACTTTATTCTAGAACATTTCCAAGTTATTAACACTGCAGCATTGCTACTCAGTGTCAAACATAAACTTATCTTTAAATGAAGCCTTAGGCAAAATTGCCTCCCTGTTGGTTTTTTTGTTTTGTTTTTGGGGTTTTTTTTTGGTTTGGTTTGGTTTGGTTCTTTTTCTGTTTGGTTGGTTTTCTTTTTTGTGGGGAAAATTATGTTGTCCCTTAGAGATTGACTCTCCTCATTCCAAACCTGGCATCCTCAAGTTTACAAACCACAACTACATCTCATCTCAACCAAGAGTTAACAACAAGCCCATGGTGTTAATATCATCTGTTTAGGACATCCCTGCATGCTCATCAATGTGCTTGTGGATACAGGCATTGACTGAAGTGCTAAGTGGGGGTGGACAGCCCAGAAGATGCACTTCACTGATCTGACTGCTGATCGTGGCCTCTGGGCTGCTATGCCAGTGTTTGCATCTCCAAAGTAGCACACTAATCTTTCATTTGTCAGGGCTCTGAAGCATCTCTCACTTCCATGAAATCAGTAAGCCTCGGAGGAAGAGGGAGTTTAAATTGAACCCAAGGAAGCCTTCAAGTGGGTTTCTGAAGCACTTTAGAGTTGACCAACAGGAACTTTTCTCTAGGAGATGCACCCCAGCATGCTGGTCAGGGAGGCAGCTCAGGCGGTCAGGTACAGAGAGTAATTTTTCCAGTTGTACTTCTGTGTAGAAATGCTTCCCTTATTTCTCCACTAAAATCTAAAAGCATTAGTACCCATATTATCTATCTGAATGATGCAAATAGCTTGATTTGTATTTGCACCTATGTGTTTTGAATGAAAGGTAATTTCCAGGTGAACATCTAATTGCTCACCAAAGGATAAGGTATCCACCTATCAGGGATTAAATAACATGCATGCACATCCCACATGCAGCATTTCAGCAGATAAATGGATAATAAGATGTGGTTCAACAAAAGTAGTGCTTAACTCTGAGAAATAGCATCACAAGACTTTGAAGAAAAGGAAGTATCTTCCAACAATAAATGAAATCCAGGGTCTCTCTTTCCCTGCTGTCCGGGAAAAGACCTTGAGGTGTTTTGGCTGTGTTATTTCCAAAGGAGCTGATATCAACTTGCTTTGAGGAAAAGACTACTGCGCCCATCTAGTTCTACTTAGAGCAGTTTCTACCTTCGTACTGCTAGCTGCAACATGCCCAGTCAAACCTCTGACAAGGAAATGGAAATTGGCTTCAAGCAAATGGACAACACAGAGCTAATACTCGGATCAATCTCGTGCTGCCTAAGTATTAGGGGGTATCAAGGGGCAGCTACAAACTTCCAACATCACCCACCGCAACATTCTAAGTCAGGCCACTGGCACCCCATTGATTCATCCCCTGAATAAGGTCCAAGAAGCCAGTTAAAAAAAAAAAAAAAAAGCAGTGTAGAAAAATTGAGGGTTACTTCCAGCCGCCACTGAAATAGATAAAAACTCTTACACAAAATCCTTACTTGATCTTCCTATAGGCACTGTTGTAATTATTTATGTTTTATGGAATTGATTAAAAGTTCAGTAACAGAAAATTACTCTTGTCCTTAGAAATAAGGACCACTTGAAAATAGCAGGAGAATTTGGAAATTTAATAGATGCATTTTGTCATGACAACACTTCAGTAAACAATCTGTAACTTTAAAATGAAAGGCTTTCATTTTAAAAAAGGTACTAATTTTCAAGTAGCAAGATGATTAATTAACAGAACAGACTGAAAGCTACCAAGGAGTTATCCATATTCAGTAACCAAGGCATACACTATGATTAGTCAAACATATTACTCTTATCAACCCACACACATTCTGCATCTGCACAGAAATTCAGAATATTAGAGATTATTCACTATGGACTTAATTGATGAATTTATGCCTTACTGGATTTAAGGTAATGTTTTACTAAAGATCATTTCAGTGGCTTCACTACAGATATAGAAGAAAAAGTTTGTTTCTCTGGCTGTCTCAGGAGTGCAGGTCACCACCCTGCTCTTTGAGGGACAAGGCTCTCTTAAAAGTTATAGCTAAAACAGCAGGAATGAGATAGATGTAGATATATGTATATATATGCTACCACTTCACAGTTCACAGACTGTTCCTGTCACCATTAGTCAGTATTTTTACAGCCAGTGAAGCTACTGGTATAGCAGACTTCATAATTATCCAGCTTACAGTGTTAGAAACATGCCCTTATATTCACTAGAGAATACTTTAGCCAAAAAGAAAAGGGGGAATAACCTTGTTCTAGGACAGCAGAAAGCTTAATTTCCTTCATTTGTAGGATGTTTTTTCCAAAGTCCAGCCATGGCTGAGAGATGACTGAGAAATTTTTTAAATGAGAAACAGAGTGTGTGTTGTGTGTCAACACCAGGCATATAAAACAGATCAACAGCAAGTGCTCTACTCTTCTTTTTTTGACCATGTTGATGGTTTCAGAAAAAAGTGCACAATCATCATGCACCAACTTCAACTGGACTAAATTAGATGTCAGCTGATAGAAGACTCAACTAGTCTGCCTTGCTCTTCTGCATTTTCTCTTAAGGCAATAAGATTTTCGGTACCATTTGGGTAGTAAATCCACAGTTAAACATTTTTGGTTTTTTTGACTTAAGTTACCTGTTAACTGTCTTTTGCACATAGATTAAGTGGCTCATTTCACACCAATATACTTTTTTAGGCTACTATGAATAACACCACACTAAAAATTACAGCAGGATATAGTTACATCAGAATTCAAGAAAACATTAATGATTTCTAAAGGAACTGGCTGTGATTGCCAGTGTGCAAACAGAATCACAGAATGTTCTGAGTTGGAAGGGACCTAAAAGGATCATTGAGTCAACTCGAGTGAATCCACAGCTTTTGTTTTATTAGCACCATGCTCTACCCAACTGAGCTTTTGTTCTTATCTACCACATATATTCATCTTCCAGACTTGCAAAGAAACCATAATGTTAATACATGAATCAGTAATTCTTCTGACTACACAACTGTACCTTAATCTTTTATCAGCATTTACGCTGTTGCAATTATATTCAAAATATATTTTTGCTCATGACTAATGTCTAAGAATACTCTTAATGATCAGAAGATTGTATCCTAAAAATACACCAGATCTCTTCTTCCATTCCGAAGTGATAGATCTGTATAATCTTTTCAGATAATAATTTAACTATTATGTAACAACATATTTGCAACGCAGTTCACATCTATGAAGCAAACTATTGAGATTTCATTTTTCTTAATTATATTTCTCTGGATCAAGATACATTTTAGAGGTTAATAAGATTCTGGTCAAGCAAGTGAACTAGCTTGAGATCATCCTGAATGTTTAATTTTCTTGCTCTAAAGGAAGTCCATTAATGTAATTAGGGTATATACTCTATGTAAAATTATTTACTTGATTTTCTTTTCTCTTTCAGAAGACTAGTAACACTATAAGAGGTTTCTTTTAAACCTTATTTTATCATCTTCTAACACAAGATTTTTTTTAGATAAACTTGACCTGAGCAAGCAGTATTTGCACCATTTGTCACAAATTGATGCTTTAACAGTTATAGACAGCTATGGCCTTTAGCATCAACCCCTGCTGGTTTGCAGATTTGAATGATGTCCTTCAATATTTCTCTGCTCTACTTTGTGACAGTAAGAAACTTACCAAGTAGTAAAAAGCATCTTCCCTAATGTGAACAACCAATGACAACTGCAAAATCATTTTGACATTTGGAGAGTTGTTAACATGCTCACATTCTCTTTAGAATCTTGAACATGCTAATTATAAATTTCATTACTGAAGGGGAAAAAAAAAAACCAGTAAACTCAGTGCTTGAATTTTGCTGCATCTTCTTCTTACTGCATGATCACATTAGAACGTTGAATTTGGGATAAAACAACGTACTGGCTTATGCCTCTTGAAAGCTCTACCCCGTTTAGGAAATATGATTCTTACTAAAAATTACGCAAAACAAAGGCAGTGATATGCACATGGCAAATGGCACGACAGTTCCCCGTCGCCAGAGGTGACGTGCATCCTTCATCAACCGCAAGCTGAAACTCGTGGTGCCTCAAGGAAAGAGTGCTGAGGGATCATGCACACCCCACCCTTCCACTACAAGGCCTCTGGGCAGAAGCACAGACCCCAGTCTGGAATTCCCAGTGTGCTATGGCTCTGCTGCCAAGGATAAATCTTCTGTCTGGAGCAAAGTTACATTTTACCATGTTCTACCAGAAACTCCTTAAATGGGGCCTGTTTTTCCCCTGGGTATCTGCCCTTAAGATTCTGTAACTAGGTGACACATGATTAAATCATCAGTTCATAACTTATAATGTTTCTTCTTGCAAACTTGGCAAAGGGCACATTATAACAGATGAAACTGGCAACCTTAGCACATGCTACTAAAATTACCTTCAGGACAGCTGTTTATGAAAGGTTGCTTACCAAAAACACTCACCTCCTATGTATGCATGTGAGCCATACATTTATATAAACCTGACCTCTGTTGTGCCGTACAAACATTTGATGAAAGCATATCTTTTCTAGATTAAAACAATTTTAGAAAGATGTAATACAATCAAGCTTTTTAAGCAAGAGACAGACGTGCACAGAAATGTGCTGTTCCCACTGAGTCATGAATGTCTAAGTGAGGCAGGGTGTAGAGAACACTGAGCAGAATTGGCCAATGTAGCTCAGTAAACAAGCCTCCATGCACAGAAGCTCTTCTTTGGGTCTGAAACGGAAAGATCCTGCTAAGAAAAAGCAGTCAAGCTCATCTCCAGGAACAGGAGGTTGGTGTTACTCTTACTACTCTAGGCCTGAAGAAAAGCTTGCATGGATCTGGTGTGCATAACCCCCAAACTTCTCTCATTGAGAGAAGTCTTCTGGAAGAACAGTCCTTTAAAGAGCATGTACACAAATGTCCCTAGATCTTCACTTGGGCAGGTGGCACTGTAAACCAAACAAGGTCAAACATAAAACAATAATCAGTTCTCTAATAGAAAAGAGTATGGGCTTTTTAAACACTACATTGACAACGATTTCATAATAAGCTGTCTCCTCTTCAGAGGGGAGGCATAAATAAATAATCAGGGGCAAGACAACATTGTATACTGTATCAAGTACAGGTTTTGTCTGGGGTAGAGTTAATTTTGGTCACAGCAGTTGGTACAGGGCTGTGTTTTGGGTTTGTGCTGAACACAGCAGTGTTAAAGTCAGTTAAAGACGCAGTGGTGTTTCTGTTGTTGCTAAGCAGCACTTACACAGAATCAAGGCCTTTTCTGCTCCTTGTCCCACCAGTGAATAAGCTGGAGGTGCTCAAGGAGTTTGTAGGGGACACAGCTGGGACAGCTGATCCCAAGTGACCCAACGAATGTTCCATGTTCCATATGGCATCACGCTCAGTATATAAAGTCAGGGCACCATTATGTGTGATGAAGCCCTGCTTTCCTGGGGTGGCTGAGTTCCTGCCTGCCTCTGGGAAGAGGTGAATTTATTCCTTGTTTGGCTTTGCTCACATGCACAGCTTTTGGTTTATCTGTTAAGCTGTTTTCATCTCAACCCACAAGTTTTCTCACTTTTTCCTGCTGCAGAAGAGTGGGCCAGCAATAATGAGGCTGAGTTACTGTCTGGGGTTAAACCACAACACGTCATTAAACTGTATCCCACTAATCAGCTTCTCTGTTGCTGCATTCCAGCACAGAAGGACTGAATCATGAGCTGCAAGGGGAAATTTTGTGTTCCCTTTGGTTGTAAAATCCAGCTTTACTACATACCCAGTATATAGAGCTGATTGTTATTTCTTCTTATCTGCTAATTGCCACAGATTGTGATGATCTATTTATATCTTCGAAACTACTCCTAAAATGCACTGCAGAATAGTTGCCTGAGGATTCCAAGGCCAAAAGTGATCAATCATTTGGCACATATAGTATTTTTCTGAACAACCAAATTATATTTCTGTTTCTCATTTTAAAAAATCACTACAGTTCACAGTGAGAGAGAAAAAAAAAAAAGGGAACTATATGAGGAAATCTTTGTTTTTAAATCTAATTTAAAAGGGAACAGTAACCAGCCTGTGGACTTTTAGATTTTTCCTCTAGATGTGGGAGGTATGCCCATTTTACATAGGCAGACTCCTCTTTGAAGGGGCTATAGATGCCATTCTGAAGCAACCATTTCAAGCCTACAAAATAATAAAGCATTGTGACATTCAAAAGTGGATATCTATATTTAGCTGTGACTGCTCCAGCTATGTCTGCAAAGTGACAGCCCAGCAGTACCTCTTGCCAGCAACACAGACCCAAGAAGTTTTTGTCCCAAGTGACTGCCCAGGGAGATCACTGAGTCTGCTCCTGCACACAGCTCCCCTACCACTGTCACCATTTCTTTGGGGTTTTTTTCCTTCATTTCTCCTTTCCAAGAACCTGCTTGTTCTCTTAACGTTTCCATCACTTTTAACTGAGGCTGTCAAATTTCTCCACTCAGAGAAATGGCAAACACTTGACTTTGATTAGGAACATCAGGTTTATTAGTGTAATAACACTAGTATCTACTTAACTGACAATAGCTGAATCTATTCAGTGGTATCGACAGAAGGAGGTCTGGTACCCTGCTTTACATACTTTCCTTTTCCCTTTTTAGCAGCTGTGTGGCTATAACAGGCATTTTTAGAACTTTTCAATGAAAGAGAAAATGAGGCCTGTAAACAGGTCAGCCGTTCAAAACGCAAATTATCCTCATGTTTTGTTTTGGGTGGTAGACTGCCATCGTTTCTAAAGTAGTCTAGTTCTTACTCTGGAGAAAACAGGATGTGTAAAAGGCAGAAAATCACAGCTCAAATGTGAAGGAAGACAACTATTTTAAGGATGTAAAAGACACAGAATACTGATGCATTTTTATTACTGAAGCATTAATTAAAACTCTTTATCATACCACAGGGCTGAAGAATTACCTGACGACTTTACATTCTCAGAACCAGTCTTAGAAGCTTAACTGCAAACATGAAAAAAGTGGACATTGGAGTTTCAAGCAATTTTTGTCCTAACTTCATAATATAAATGCTAACACAAAATATACCTCTCTACTAACAGCTCTTCAAAACTTAAAGGTGATTAAAGGTGTTACATTTCATGTTAGTGTTGTCAAGATTATTTTGTACAGATTCTGAAAAAAAATGAGATCTAAAATTTGTGTACTATTTATTCTGAGAGCCAACAGACTTTGCAAGTGACAGGATGAGATCTTTGCCCAGGAGCTGGTTTTGATAGCAGAAATCAGAGTCCTTCTCACTTCTTGTTTTGCACTCATTAGCACTGCCAAAGATTGTTGTAGATGAAAAGCCATATTATTCTGTTCCTCCTACTTTGGGAGGCCAACAAATCTTAAGATTTACTGACATGATCCATCTTTCAAATCTAGTGAATTCTCTTGTGCTTAATAAAATTGAGAGGGGGGGAAAGAGTGGGGTCTTACAGCTTTATTGTGTCCACTGCACTGTAATCTTATTCACCTCTCCTCCACAATTCAGCACTTTCCAGCATGCTTTGTCTACATAGAAGGAAAAAGTGCCTTGTTTAATCTACACAAGATTTGTTTGTCTGTAATTAACTTGGACAGAGTTTCCTATCCCTACTGGATCTGGCTGGAACATAATTAACTTCCTTCACAACAGTCTGTATGGTGCTGAGTTTTGAGTTTGTGGCTAAAACTGCGTAGACAACACAACGTTTTTGTGGCTGTTTTTGAACAGTTTTTGAACAACAAAGTTGGGGGGGAAAACAAAGCATTTTATGAAGCACCAAGGCTTTCTCTATTTCCCACTCTCTTCCCCTCCTCTCCCCAGCAAGTAGGCTGGGAGTAAGAAAGAAGCTGAGTGAGGACACAGACGGGACAGGTGAGTTGAGTTGGCCAGAGGGATGTCCCATTCCACCCAGTGCTGTGCTTAGAGCTCACTGCCCTCTCCCAGTGCTCCCAGCTTGAAACCAGGAGAAACAAAAGCAAAAGTGTTCATGGACCAAGATCAAGACAGTTTAAGTACTGAAGGAAAATGGGAGGGTGGAGGGAAAAGGCAGCCAAATCACTCAGCCAATCTCAGAAGCCAAACCTCCTCACCTTCCTTCTTCTACCCCAGGTTTTTTGGGTCATTTGTTTTGATTGATTGTTTGGTTTGGTTGGGATTTATTTTCCCTTGAGTGTTCATCTATTTGCCTTGCTAATAGTAGTAATTAACTGACAAAAATCAAGAATGCAAAATTGTCTACAGTCAAAAATGAGATGATTGAGAATTAAGGTTCTCTGTGGTGCAGATTCTGCTTTTGCATACATGTGCTTACTATTTATAAAGCTGTAGTTTTTACATAGTACAAGCTTTGTGAAGGACATTACATTACATCTTACCACACTACAGATTTTTAAAGGATAAAGTATGAGGGAAAAAAAGCATTTGATTCAGAAAGAAAGAAGTTTGAATATTCTTGTCTTTGTGATGAGATGGCAAAATCAGTCATTGTCTTGTCAGGCTCTTCATAACAACGCCAAGGTCATTTAGAAGGAAACAATGCCATTGGAATCTGACCTGGACAATCTTAAGTACAATCAGAAACCATTTTAAAATTGCATCAAGACCAATAGCAAAACTACTAACAATGTAGAAAAGTTGTTTCACAGCTATCTGCCTAGTCTGAAGTTTGATAGATTCTTGGGGATAGTTAAGGAGAAAACTCCCTAGATACTACAGCATCGATCTGTTAGGCTCTAAACCAACTTACAGAATTTCTCAAAAGTTGAATTGGAAGTCCACACAATACATAAATTCAGTCAATTAATTAAATCAAGCAAACTAATTCTGCCGTTCATTCACATAGGGTTTTTTTTCTTTATGACCTCAAGCAAACTGCAATAATTTGTCTGAAAAAATTATTTATTCAATTCAGCTAAAAAACATTATCTCCCTCTTTCTCATTTGGGCTTTCTCACATCTGACTGCTGCCAGATGTTACAGGTAGAGGCAGACAGAACATGCCATCTGCACTACTGAACGTCTCAGACACGTCCTAACAAGATGTTGGCTTCATCTAAACATTAATGGCTGATGGCAGCACAGCAGGTGCAGTGGAGGACCAGTGGGAAATGTGTTGAGAAGCCCAGAATGGGCTCAGTATTTAAGTGCTAGATGAAAATTGGGAGTTATAAAAAAACTCCAGACTATTCAGTACAGATTAAAAGTCATTGAGAACACAGTTTCAATTGTGACTTTCTTTTCCAAATAATCCTACACTGTGTTAATTTTTTAAACCAGAAAGTCTTAGCCTATTGTGTTTCACAGAAGTAGGAAATCAGAAACATAATTACGAGGATATTTATAAACTGAAGTGCACGTTAATAGCTTGCTTGACATGCTTCAAAAAGGTCCAACAGCATCAATTGTGAGATAATAGGAGAAAAATATGTCTATATACACACTTGCACAAAGATAGACATTCCTTAACTGGTTTTGTGCTATTTCTGTGCTATTTCTAAGCAAACAGTTCAGGTACAAGTGCACAAGACCCTACCCAACAAAAAACAAACAGCATAAGAGCATAAAATCAAAACTTAGGTGGTTTTTAATCACACTGTATTAATAACTTTCTTCTATGAGGTTGTATCTGAAGTCAATAAACATGGCAAGAACAACTCACTTTATTATTGATGCCTTAATGTTACTTTTTTATTATTTCTATCCTTTGATCCCTCTGTAACTAGTATCACTTGTTTCTTTGGTTTGCAATAATTAACCTCCTCCACAGGATTTGCACAGAATTATTTCACCACAATACATTAGAGAAAGAGTTAAAAACTTCAATCCCTCTAAAAATTCATCAAATATATTCCATAGCTCTCAGGAGAAATATATAGCTGCAGACTTTGCTCTGAGAGTTTTCTCGTGTAAGAAGTCCAATACCTATAGCAAACCACATCTGAACTCTGCTGACATATCACCAAAGCCTTTTCATGTCAGTGTACCTGTATCTACTGTGAATGAAATGTCTTTAGAGAATGAATAAATGAATAAAACTAATCTCTCTTATTACTCTTTTAAATGACTGAGACTAACACAGAGACTGTGAACTATATGGAAAAATCCCAACTATGTTATCTGATATGCAATGTTTTCATTTCTTTACCGGCAATTGAACCAAGACCTACTCATCTCACACAGAGAAAACTGTTTGTTTTTAAAGATCACCGCAAATAGTTTCCTTAAAAGGCTAAAATTGCCATAACTCACTGTTCTCTGACCTTACCAATTACCCAGCACAGCTATAAGAAAATAAGTTCACATCAGAGCCATAATTCTAAAGGTCTTTGTATGCCTACAAATCTTAATCAAAGAATGGGAAAGACATAGGTATAAAAAAAAAGACAACACAAATGTGATGAACAAAGTGATATGCCCGATAATTTTTGCTCATTTAAAATTTAACGACTCTACCATTGCCTCTCAGTCCGTAAATTAAGTTCAAATTTCTCTCAACACACCAGCTAAATTCTAACTCAGACTACAAACTTTGTACTGCTCTCCTGAAAAAAAAAAGCAAAGTGCCAGTGACAGAGCACCCACAGATGCCCCCTCTGCCACCGCACAGGGCCAGGGGTCAGCAGCCAGCAGCAAATGCCACCCCTGGGCACATTGCCAGCAGGGTCTCACACCACAAACAGTTGCACATGCATGCACACACTTCAGCTGCTGCCACAAGCAACTTCAGACCAATCACCCAGATGTGTCACTGGTGGACTGATGAAATTTCCTGGCTTGCTTTGCTGAGGGGAAGGTGAAGATCACACCCAGCTCCATCTGTTCTACATCACCCCAGTGCTTCCTCAACCAACACGGCACCAAAATGCTGAAGGACTCTCTGGTAAGTCAAACCCAGTGCTTCAAACAAGGGGGAAATAAATAATAAAACTCCATCACATCAGTGGTTTTGAAGGTTTTGAAGCCTTTGCTTGCTTCCCCCATTTAGTATTTATTTTATTAAACCTTGACCAATACCTTAAATTCTATTCTATCCTCCTTTGAATATCAAAAGTAAATAAGGGCTTCCATTAAACAAACAAATAGGATTAATTTCCCAGTCACAGAACATCCCAGATGTTCTCCAACTGAAACAGAGCAAACTTGTGGTTTGGGGTTTTTTGGGGTTTTTTTTGTTGGCTGGGTTTTTTTTTAAGTTTAAACTCCCTAAAGCTTCCAACTACTTCAAAATATCTCTTTCAGTAACCTAAGGCTTTGGCTGCCTATATGCCTATCTTTTTCTCAACATTTAATTAAACAGCTCACAAATTGAAAGGACAGACTGCTAATTCTTTAAATTATAGATTTACTAATGCCAATAGCTCCATCAGAGTCAATGAAAGCATTTCTTTGAGGGAAGTCCATGGGTTTTGTTTACTTTTCTTTTAGGTAGATAAGGGTGAAACAAACAGATTCATTAACTTCAAAATAGCTCCACAGGGTGTCAGAGATATGAAGTTGATCCATTGTTTAACATTACATTTTCTGACTCTTGTCTTTATTATCCTTTGAATAATTAAAGCCCTTGAAAGCCTGTTCCATTAAACAACTAACTTTCACACCATCGTTGCTTGGATAACTGAAAGGCCAAATGTAATATGAGCTACAAGTAGTTTTGAACAAATGTTCATTTCTTTATATTGACCCTCACAAACCCTGTCAACAGAGATCTATATAGCCCATATTACTGAAATACAGTATTAATAGTAGATTTGAGTTCAGCAGCAATACCACTGCTATTGATTGTAACCTGATAGTGAGTTAAGGGATATTAAGCTCTTAAATTTTAAAACTTTTATGTTAATAATACTTGCTATATTTCTTTCCACATGCTCAAGTTATAAGATACTTTTAATTTAGCAGAAGTACAGATAATATTTTCTTCCAATTGAATCAATATTAAGGTAGGTATCCGTTATCATCTTTAGAAAAAGCTTGAGCCCAAATGAACAAAGGTAAAACAAGACCTGATTCCTACCAAGGAAGAGGATCAAACAGGAACAGTATTGTTCCTTCTTGCTTCCTTAGAAAATCTTGCAGTCCATATATCATCATTAGTGAAGTGGAAAAAAAAGGGTACCAAAATATCATCCCACTCTTTCTTTAATCATATTAAAAAGTCATCACATAAGCATTATTCATTCAAAAACTGTCTAATTTTTAACAGCCTGGGGCCAAAGGGAGATAGGATGGAAGAAAGTTAACAGAACAATCTACAGAGAGGAACTTGTCATGCAAAGTACGGTTTCAAAGGAAATAAAGGATATGGGAAGAGCGTTCTGCACTTGATCCACTGCTAAATATAGGCTAGAAAATAGCCATTTAAATGCATTTATTCCTATTTATATGCACATATATGCCAATTACTTCTGTAAATTTGTTTCCAAATCAAGCAGCTTTGTAGGACCATACTTGCACTAAAAATGTGAGAAGATTAAAGAAGCTTCCAGTGTGGCATTTTGCTTCCCCTAATGATTCACTTAAACAGTCCAAGTTATTGGATCTCTTTTTGCATGTTGGTTATGAACATTCTTCAACACAATTATCTTTATCGCTTTATGAACTGTTGCAACATCTTTGAATATTTAACCAGCAGCAAAGATCTGGCTTTTGAGAACACAGCTGTGTGACAACTCCACTGTCATAGCAGCAATATGTATAGTACCAAATCATGTCATCCCTCCAAGTTCTGTGTCCAAACATAGCCTAGAAAAACCTAAACTGAATGACCCAATGTTCAAAAGGAAGATTGATGAGTAAAATATTTCATATGTAATATATATTTCACTATTAGAAGTGAGATATGAATCCCTTGCTGCTGTCAAAGACTGTCACAAAATCACTGCCAATCCATGCCAATGCTTATTGAAGACTCTGCTGTGCTACCAGCTCAGAACTCAACACCTCATATCTTCTTTCATATCAAAAGTGACATTGTTGGGATAAAATTCTGAAACTCGAGAGCGAGGTCAATCTACAAACCACAAGCACATACAGTTAGCATAATCTGCAGTTATCTAGCCAGTGTCAAAATTTAGCTCATTGTTTTAGAGACAGGATACTGATCTGCCTGGGAAGAACAATGTTTCAGATAGTACTAAAAACCAAAGTACCCTAAAAACTGAAGTTAGAGAAGACCCTTGTTAATAAAGAGCACTTCACAGTATAATGAACACTGGTTAAGAACAAGCATAAGCACAGGAGTTCCCGTCCCTACTACTACAGACAGTTTTCAAAAAAGCTACGCCCAAAAACCAAAGCTGTGATCCTTCTGGAGAGATCATGCTTCAGAAATCCTGATCCAAATCAGACAGGAACTCATCAGTTGTCATTCTTCTTGGGTTTTGACCTCAAATTGCTGGCTGCTCTCAGAGAGCTGTTCCACATATCATTTCACTGATTAATAACTAAGTTAGATAGACTATGATATATACTCTGAAATAATAGTAAAACAAACTTATAATGTTCATAGTTAGATGCACAGGAGAAAAACTAAGCCTCTATTCTGGCTTTTTTACTACTACACTGCATATCATAGCAGGATTGCTGGAATTAAAGGCCTGCTGATAATACCTAAAGCCTATAGCATCTTTCACCATGCTCAACACTATTGAGTAAACCTATAGCAAAAAGATTCCTCGCACAGTTTTCTTCTCTTTTTTTAACCCCATAAATAAGCTGTAGTGTCATTTTTCTAATACCAGTCTGTTCTTTACCACATGGTATGTTACAAAAAATCTCTCTCAGGCCAAACTGTTTCATAAGTGTATCTTTTTAAGTATGACTGGCTGATTTGGACACAAATTTAAAATGTAAGCATACACTTCAAAAGTCCACACTTTGACACAGACAGCATCCCCCACACACATTTTTCATGCCATCCTCACTAGAGAACCCTTCCAGCTGCATGGAAGAAGCTGAACTGAACATTATGTGTTAGAGCAAGCAAAGAGCTGCTCAGCATCATCTGCCTGAGCTGCACCCCAGATTACGTGAGTCAGAAAAATCAGAAACTTGCTGCCATCTGAATTTTAAGATTATGTCTTGCTGCTAAGCTCCCCTTGATAGACCAGGGCAGCTACAGGATACAGAGTGCCTTGAGGGCAGAATTCTTTCAAAAACATAAGACTCTTTTTACCTTTTTTTTCTTTTTTTTCCTTTTTTTTCTTTTCTTTTTTTTTTTTTGCCAATGCACAATATGGCAGCTTCAAGCATATCACCCATTTGAATATTACACCACTGAGCAGCACAAGATAGCATTCCCTTGCTGTGGCACTAAAATAAATTCGCTGAAGAAGGAAATAGCGGGAGATGAAATGCATGCTCCAGTTTCCAAGGAAAGCATGTTAATACCTAATACATGGTGGGGGGAGGAATAGTAAGAAAAATAACAAAAAAATGTATCCATTAGAAAGATCTTGTTCAAGTGGTGTCAGGGGACGATCAGCAGGACCTATAGTGATCTGCTGAGTAAACGCAGGTCATGCAAGCTAAAACTGCCAAAGAGCAGCTTTCGGTGACATATCCAATTTCAGCGTTTACAATGCATGAACTATTAAATTCAGCCAATATGACTCTTTATGGCAGCCTTTTTTAGAGCTATGTGCTGACTAACACTGTAATACAGAGGACCATTTTGTTTGCTTTTTGGGGTATATTTCTCCAGGAAAAGCACTAGCTTGTAGTACAGACTGATTGAGAGCCTAATGACAGCGAGAAAATATCCAAAACCAAATTCTGTTTATGTCAAGATTCCTATTCACTAGCTATCTGCCCACCAACATGACTCCTCTTTGTGGTATTTTCTTTGACACACAAGGACAAAAAGGGCATAATTTAAAACTAGCACATTAAGACTGGCAGGCATTTTTTTCTCAACCAGATGAACAGTGCCATTAATAAGGGACAAAGTTGAGAGCTAAACATTCATCTAAATAAATATTTAATTCCAATTTTAATATATGCTGCTAATAATATAATGTTGTAATTATTTGAATATACACCTTGTAGTGGTACAGGTTTGTCACAGGCTAAAGGGCTGGCCAAAAGCACTGCTCAAATAAATGAGCTTTTGACCATATCTGCCTGGCTGCAGGTGACCAGGTTAAGACATTTCAAGCTAGGAAAACAAAAAGAGGAATAAACATCTCTGTTGGTAACTGCTGTTAGCATCACATTTCTGTAATATGCTTGGGATGGGAATCCAAATGGGAACAGAAACCCCAGAAGAGTCACTAAGTGCCCTTAGACAGAGAAGTAGTCAGAGGGGTCAGTTTGAGGGCCCTGCAGCCATTAAGGCCACTGACAATTTATAGCACGAATATAATCTTGAAAACCATTAGTTGAAACAATGTCTCCTCCTGGGCTAACACCACAGACTGACTTCTGACACTCTGTAGAGAGCAGGGCCCTAGGTGGGACTGCTACACAGTGGGCCACAGCCACCAGCCAGGACTCACACATCAAGCTGTCAGGGGGAGCATCCCATTCCCGTGGGTCTTTAGTGTCAGTCTGAACTGGACTGAAGAGAAATCACTACCCATCATCCACTGTTGCTGTCTCAATCAGTAAATATTTTTTCATGTTATACAACTACCAAGTGGTGTGGTTCTGGCCTCCCAGCCTCCCAAAGCAATTCCCTGCAACAAGTTCTCTTCAAAAAGCCATTAAAAGTTACCTTTAAGTAACATTTGATCCTTAAGTTCTTACTAGCAAGATAGATTTAGATGGTAGATAGGAAAGAAATGGCAAAGAAGGACTTGGAGCAGCAACAAAATATAGTATTTTGTCCTAGTTCTTTTGTTTCCTGGTATACCATTTGAAGTGTCAGCGAGAATTGCAAGGTGATATTACAGATTCTCAAATCTAAGTTCTACCTTGTCACATCTGTGGAGCCAGTTTACAGACCCACCAGCATGTGCCACACTTGTGTCAACCACATAAAGTTAACTCCTGTGAAAACAATGGCATAAGCACAACAGGTTTCACCAAGGTTCAGGTTTCTCTCTTGGAAGAAATGCAGTGCATGAGCAGAAGCCAAGAATCTGCAGAAAAGTAATTAGTAGTTCTAAATGTGCTGGGTTTGGTTTGGTTTTCAAGCAGCATTGGTGCTATCCTTTATTGTTTAACACTTTAAATGTGGTTTCATCAGAGGGTCAAATTGGTTTAAGTGTGGATTCTGAGGGACAGTCTGCCTACCCACGTTTTTGGATGGAATTTTTTTCAGTGATATCAGTACTTTATCTAAATCACCAGGCAGTTATACAAACATTTAGGGCACCTTAGGAATGCAAGTGTGGGAAAGCACAATTTTAAGTTGGACTTCATGAGAAAGAGTGCCTTCCAGACTTTAATGCTGCCTCTAACATTCTCAGTATCCAAATTTTTCTTTCAACATTGGACACATGTGTTTAAGTCCAAATATGGACTAGAAAGGTCATTATCATTGAGTCTGTTCTGCTGTGGTGCTGAGTACTCCAAAATGCCCATAAAAGTCACAGAGTTGTCCCAGTCTCATTCAGACAGCACATTTGTGAAACTGGCCCTTTATTTGGCACTCTGTACAAAGAAATGCTTAGCAAAACACAATTTTTTTAATGGACTATTCAGTGACTCGTGTCAAGCTAAATCAGGTTTTAATTTTTAGAAGGAGGAAAACTAACTGCATGAGATATGGACTGGGAAGAGCTACCAGGATCACTACAAAACCACCTCCCTCTACAACACTACTCTTCAGGGGAATGGAATGCCAAGAACCTCTTCCTAATCCTTTCTTTGGGAAATTCAGCAATTCTCCCACAGAATTACTTAGTGTGAGATCAAGTATTTTCCCCAAGTATCTTGCACCGTACTGTTGTATTTGCCAGTACTGAAAAAACTCCTTTTACATCACCTACTGACCTAAATAAAACATCATCCTGCAGGGAATGCCCCAGGTCCTTTCAACATAGATTTGGTAGGTTTCCCACCTCTGCTTCCCGTCTTCAGTGGGGTATCCCTCAGCCTGAATAACTACTCAAGTGAATTCTTTTATTTTTGAGGATAAGACTGGGGAAATTTTTTTTAATCTCTTCAGAGTCCTAATGCAGAATAAATGTGGATGAGTTCTATCAAATACAAGCAGCAACTGTCAGTCTTCCCAATGGGGACAGACTAGAATTGAACATTCAACCCATGGCCAAAAGGACAGCAAGGAAAAATCAGCAACAGGTTATTAAAAAAGACCTATTCCATCAGATTAGTCAAGCTCCAGCCAAGCAAACCAACCAAGTTTGATCAAGAACTTAAACAGCAGTGGGAGGACCTCCAAAGCTGAGAGGGGCAGAATCAGATGCTTCAATGCAAGCAAACGTTACCAAAGCTTCAGAGGAATCTGAGGCCAATCTCTAAAACTTGGCAGACTGCTGGATTCCTTCTTCATACTGGAAATGTTGCTTGTTCTTTCCAATTCTACAAGAGTAGAAAAGACTAGAAAGTCCATCCTTTCCTGTCTCAAGACATGGATAACAACAGTTAGAAGAAGTGAGTAATATAACTATAATCCATCCAAGAAATGATTCTATGCCACCTGTTCTCTGCTATGCAAGCAGCCCTTACTTGAAAGGGTATTTTGGTACATGCTGAGCCCAGTGGAGTAACAACATTAATACATGGTTACCATATTTAAAGTGGCCCTTTTCAGACCCATGCACTTCAGACCCATTCATAAATGCAAGGCAATTATATCACCAGCTGCAATTTCCCTAGGGAATATAGGAGATCACTAAAGTGGAATGCCTGGAGAAAATGGCATTCATGCAAATAAGACAACCTAATACATTAATATATAGTCAATATCATTCATATAACACAGAAAAAACTAATATTGCTCAATTTTTTTTTCATTCTCTGAAAATGACTATTTAAACACAGCACTTAAATAATGGTAAAATACTTTACTAGCATACACAAATTCTTCTCTTCCATCCCAGCCTGTTAGGCACACAAGCTACACACAATTTAAAAATTAAGAAGTTGCTTTGGCTCCACAAAGATCTTCACTCTTTTAAACTTTTACAAAGTGTTACCAGCCAGCAAGCCCTGTCAAACCTGCTGACATTGAGTAAAGTGACATCAGTTTGTATAACAGCAATTTAAAATCTCTTAAAGAGACTGTATGACTAAGTAGATTGCTCTAGCACTTTTGGCATTTGTCTACAGGGACTGAAATATTCATGCAGATGGTCCTGACAAAGAAAGAGCACACTGAAGTGTCTTGGAGATGCTCGGACATTGATGCATTGATCGGGCAACACATGAAGTTAACTAATGCTGAAGTGCTAAAATAATGCCACTTCATCTAATGGCACAGATGGAGATTCAGACTATCACCACTTTGGGTGGGTGTGCCGTCACCCTAATGCAAGAACAAACAAATCATTCAGAGCCTATAATGCCTCTTGCTCAGCACAGCAATACTCGACACTCCCCGCTTGATAGGTGCAGGATAATCACATTTTGTACAGAGCTGCTGGTGGTGTTGCTAATGAGGCTGCCTGTAATTAGCTTACAACTATGAGATTTAGAGCAAAGAGTTGAGAACAGCACCCACAAAAGGAGAGCACGGAATTCACCCCACATTTTTATATTAAATCCATGCACGCAAAAGGCTGAATATATTAAAACCAAAAGAGCCTGGGGGCAGTAAAATATTTCCATTTTTCCAAGTAAATTTGGTATTAAAAATTGTTGTTTCGTTACACAAACATTTCCTCTACAATTGGAATGCATGGGCTTGAAAAAACTAAACCATGATGTCTATGCTTTTTAGTGCACTTACAATTGGACTGAAACAATAAATCAAACCTTATCCGCTTCTGAAAGGTGTTACTAATTTCTCCTATGATCTGCACATTGTCCTGTCCTCTGATTTGTACAATGAAACAGTAATTTCTGATCATACTGCTGATGAAATAGGAGAATGCAAATTCCAGTGTGACCAAATTTATACTGCCTGCATAAACTCAGTAGACCCTAAAGCTGATAGTAATTGCAGAAGGAGAAAGAGCTGATTTTTTCCCCTGCTTTTTAATAGAAATATGTCTTGGGTACAGAGATGAGGGGGTGGAGTTTTCAGCACTATCTATTAGATTCTTAATTTACTTCAAATATACCTTCACTTAGGACAGCTACAGGACATACCTACCAAATGAAAAAACTCTTTACTGTATGTGAAAGGTAAACTTTGTCTTTGATTCATAACAACGAGAACTACCATGAAATTTCATTAAAAGTGAAACTTGCTTATAAGAACTAGAATACACATGAAAAAATGACTTTCCAGTGGAAACTAAATATCAGCCGTATAAGTCTTAGAAGGAACTCTAAAGAACCCTGATTTTGAAAACTCAAATCCACACTAAATCAAATCAAAATGCCAACTCACAAGCAGAAAAAAAATTCCTGTTTTTCTTCTGCGACACAAACACAAAATCAAAATCCTTCTGATAGGCATATCCCTCCTTCAAAATATTTACCCGTGTCTTTAAGCATTGGTAATAGAACAATTGTATTTGTTCTAGAAAATACAATAGAATTGTATTTTTTCCTGAGGTTTCTCTGCTGTGCATTTAGCATATTTTTGGCAGAATGTTTTTTTTTTATGTATACTCACTTGTCTTTAATTTAAAAAGTACATGCACATTTTGTATACTATTTCCACTGAAACAGTCTTAGCCAGTCTGGATCCAGCCCTGCCACTGCTGATTCAGCAGCACGGCTATTCATGCCAAAGGCTAAAACAATTAGATATGAACCAGATGAAACAGCAGTGCTTTCCATTTTCTAAATGATGTTGAAGTGTTTTCATATCTCTATGTGTGTATAACTGCAGGTGCCCTTTGCCTTAGCCCTCATGTTCCCCTCTGCCACTCCGGCTTGTAACCATGAACACAAGGAATAGATTAGAACCTCGACAGTCTGATTATCTCTGTCGTGTTTCTTTGTGCTGCTCTATAATTTTATCAGTGATGTCTTAATGCCGACAGCGGGATGCATTTCAGCTAAACTGTCTAAACATTAGTTGTTCCAGAGAGGAAAGAGTTCCCAAGTGTCAGAGTGTAAGGAAGACAAATTATCAGATACTTACTAACACCAGGCAATAGGCAATGAAGGAATATCATGCACACAGACCATACAAAATACACATTATTTTCACAGCCATAGGTTAGTTGAATTTCCTCAGTAAATGTAGATGTTCTTTCCAGCTTTGAGTACAGCTGAAAAAATGGCCCCAGCTTCTATTCATGCAAAATTCAGCGATGAGGCAAAGAATACACCAGGTTTGCAAAAACTACGACAGAAAAATAAAGAAAATTATCTCTGATGACAACAGGAGGTAAACTGAGGATGCTGGTTTGAGAAGTAGAGGGAGTCTTAGCAAGGTCAGTTGGTTTCCATCACAAATGCATGGAAGGGATTTTATTTTCCTGAAAGCCCAGGTGTGGGAGATGGATGTGCTCATGTTGAAAGAATTAAGCATGAGAAGTTAAGTCTCTGTTCAGACCCAGAAATTTGATTTTCACTTGCTAGTCTATTATTTTCTGAGCATACCAAGTACTTTACTTCTCCAATGCCATTTGTAAAGCAAGGCTGCTGAGGAGACAAACACATGGAGCAGATGTAAGGCTGAGCACATACCATGGATCCTTCAGCTTTATCTTTGGAAATGATTTACTTATCCATTTCTCCCTGGAAATGATTTACTCATCCATTTCTGCCCTGGAAGCAGTGGATTTTATTTTCTAGTCAAATGGCAGGGGATTGTGTGGTGGGGTTTTTGGTGCATGAAATACAGACTTGAAAAGGAAAATATTAATACTGCCAAGGAACATGTCAATATCAAATAGGGCCCAAGAAAATAAAAAGCTGTAGGAAATTAATGAATTTTGCATTGTTCCTTTTCTTGTCTGCAGCTGTTACAAAGAGCTGACATGAAGGAATCAGAAACTGAGAAACAAATTGTTTATAATTAAATTAAATATGAAGACATAAATGAGGAGGCATATAAAGATATTCAGAAATATATTTTAATCATTGCATCAATCATTTTAAGTATTTTGAAAATGATGTGTCTACAGAAGGAAATTAAAAGCTACAGAAGGCATACCTGGGGGGTATCCTTGCTGGACAAAGAGAGATATTATCCTAGAGCTTCTTAGGAACGACTCTTAGGTGCACTTCAGCTAGAAGACTAAAAGATATCAGCATAAGACCAAAGGCAAAAAAATGGTGCCCAGTCTGCCAAAATAAGAAATACAGAAGTGAGGTTGCCAGAGTAAGCTGACAGGTGTCTTATGTTGATATATGGAGGTAACACACAAACCTGCGGAGACAACAGAAGAATTTTGGAGACGCTTACTTTGACTTTTTTTTCAAATGGGAAAAGAATTTCTTTGAGAAGACTCTTACCCCAAGAGATAAACACACCAGTAAAAAGATGAAAGGAAGTAGTTGAACACTGGGTATAAAGGTAAAGAATGAGTATAGCCATTAGTTTTATAAAGTCTGAATTCATTAAGAAAAGAAGTCTTTCCTAAAAGCATTCCATAATATGTCCAGATGTTGAGTGACAGGAAATAGTCACTGCATTTGTCCAAGTTTGAAATAATATATGTTTAACGTAATTGGCACTGAAGGCGAGGTAAATCATATGGAAACACTATTGAATCACTTGATGATAGTTATTTGGAGAAGGACTGGGGGAACAAAAGGAATTGAGGAGTGGGATAGGTGCTTTGTGTAGCCCAACCTTAAAGAAAGTAGAACTTGGTATTGGATCACTGATCACTCAGGAAAAGGAGATAAAATAAAAACACCTACAAATCAAGATATTTTAAATCTAGTGGCATGTTATGAGAAATGGTCGTTAAATCTCAAGTTGGAGATACAATTTATATAATTTATACATATTATTTTTTTATTTTAAAAGATTCTGAGGAAGCTATTATATATGATAAATCTCATTGTTTACAAGGAAAATTTGCAGTTGTACTAGAAAGAAGATGCACTAGGGTAGAGTCAAAAAAGGGATTTTGGCATCACTTAGCCCACCTCACACCTGTTACAGACAGGTAATAAAACCAAAGCTGAGTCACAGAAATTAAGAGTCAGCAACATTTCTAGTCTCGGTATCAGCAAGCTCTAGGGTGCAGAAAGAAAACATAATGCAAGAGATTCAGATATCAGCAGAAGAAAATCTTACCAAGAAGAAGCGGGATTCTCTAAGTCACTGGAGGCTCAAATCTCTTCAAAGAGTTAGTTTTGTGTTTTTCCCAACAATTCTTTAATAAAAACATGTGTGTGAAATGAAAGTAATTTCTTGATTTGCTTTTCTGGAAAAAAAAGTCATGGCATAAATTTGAATATGAAAATTTGCATATGAAAAACTGATATTAAAGAAATATACAATAATTAATCTTCCCTCTCACTCATAATGAATGAAAGAAGTAGGGGCTTTAGAATCAGGTCAGCAGTATGTTATTTATATAGCAAGAGGAGGACACAAAGATGCAACATTGGTGGGCAAACAGAACAAGTGAAAAAAAAAAATCAAAGTTCTAAATTTCTCATGGAACTCTTGTAGGTGTCCACCATGCTCTGAAGAACAATAAAAATCAGAATGTCTGAAGGAGGAAGAAGCTTCCAGACCTCAGAAAAAAAAATTCCTTTTATACAGTGTTTTTTCTTAAGCTCAGACACCAAAGAAGGAAGTAAGAAATTAAAGAAATCACACATTTTCTGGCTGTTCCTACAAAACAATCTCTACCCAAAGGCAGAGTGACAAACTGAGATGTTAATTCAAGAAGACAATCTTCCAAGTACCTGACTCACCAGTGTAATACAAGAGTAATTCATCTGAGTTTGGTTACTCTTCAGTCTCTTGGAAGAGCAAACCAGCACATCACTCAGAACATTTTTGACTGGCAGAAGAAGGTGTTGTGCAACTGGAACATTAAAATGCTGTTAAAGCATTCCAGACAGTCTTACATGAGACATGCAAAACCAGGAACTTATAGCAGTGTTTTATTTAAAAACACATCAAACCCCTAGTACTGTGAAAAGTTCTAACTTCATGTCTTGTGTAGCACCACCTTGATCAACTACCCACGTGGAAGAATGGCACTTTCACACAGCCCCGAGGGAGATTGTCAAGACTGGTTGCCTTCAGTTCTCTGAGAAACTGAAACAAACCTGCAAAAGTTATGCTAATTCTGAAGTATTAAAATTTTTCAGAAGTAACCTATTTCTGCATTTTTAGAGCTTGCATACCACTTTCTAATGCCCCCCCCCCACCCCGTTTCTGCACTTCAGTACTTTCCTTACAGCCACTAATTAACACACCAAAGTGTAGAAAAATTGACAGGTAAATTATCCTTTAAGAGCATTAAAATATTTTCCAGATAAACAGTTATATCAAAATATGTTTCAGTGATGATTTTTCTGTACTAAGTCACTAAAAGCATTCCTAAACATCTACATTGCAAATTTGCATCCCACCTTGAGTTATCATTTTTTAAATGTCTTTCACGTAATGTGCTTTTCAGAGTAACAGAAAGCTTCCTTTCCTCCTTCCTCATGCACTGCCTTCTAAAACCAACAGGACACAATATAGCAGCCCCTGCCTGTACCTGACAGGAACAGCTGAAGCTCTATCAGCTGATTCTCTATCATCTTCTTTTTGGTGATTATTCATTCCTCTCGTCCTCAGCTGGCACCAAAGGGAAACTTGCACTGAGTGCCAAGATCCTTCCTTACAAAGTCAGGCTTTCACCTCTGTCAAACTCATCTGTGTTTGTGCTAAAAGCGTACTTGTAGAGCATGTACACCTATTTTTGTTTTGAATCCAAGATGAAAATAGTAAATGCATATTTTAATGTTTTTTAGATCTCCCAAGTTAACAACCATCATATTTCTACAAGAAGGTAGTAACAGTGGACCAGTTTTTCTTTTGAAACTCTGAAATATGATAACAGTCTGC
This sequence comes from Orthonyx spaldingii, assembly GCA_013397795.1. Classification (NCBI taxonomy): domain Eukaryota; kingdom Metazoa; phylum Chordata; class Aves; order Passeriformes; family Orthonychidae; genus Orthonyx; species Orthonyx spaldingii. Next base: position 299,395 of record VZTJ01001237.1, read on the forward strand.
ACAGAGTTTTCCAATAGTAAACTATTTTAAGCATAGCATGTCTAAAACCAGTTTTGTTATTTTTGTATTGCACTATACCTCAAAAAAGCATATAAGGCTACGTTTTACCAAGAACTAAGTAAAGCATGCTGGTTAGAAGAATTACTGAATAAAGTTGCTGTTAAATTGAGGGACCAATTTCAAGTGCCTTTGACATCAGCCATCCAATTTAAAATTAACTCTGAAAAGAAATAGAGAATAAGGTAAATCCCACACATCATGGACACCTATATTTCCTCAAAACTGAACAGGAAAAATGCTCATATCTAAAAATCATAACATCACTAAGACATAGCTTCAGAGGCTCTGTTACTCTTTACAGCTGGAACTGCTATGACAGACAGACATAAAATTGTAATAAACATACATTTGCCCATGGAGGCACATTCATGCACCCTATTGGACAATAAGACACATCACACAGCCTTGCCAAGCACATCTCAAGGGAATTCTGTTAGCCAAACATCTGTTCAAGATCATGTCTTTCCAGTACTATTTCGTATGCTGCCTCTGATCTGCCCACAAAAGAGCACACTAACAAGTCAGTAGAAAGCAACACGGTAAGAGGTCTTTTTTTGTTTTGTTACACCACGTGGAAAACAGTTTTAATTAAAAAGATTTGTTAAAGTAGTGCAATTAATTATAGGACCATTACATAGAATAGTTGCTGTTATTGATAGTAAAAGATTGCTACGTGTACTGAGATATGAGCCAAGCCACATATCAAGGAGAAAATACCGAATTTAAGTCTCAAACTTTCCTTTCGAGGCTGCTTCCCTTTCTAAATATTGAAACAAAGAATAGTGTGGGAAAAGAAAGGACCTCCTAGTCTAACAGCCAAAGCCCACAGACAAAACCACCTCACACTGAAAAGTGCTTTAGGATGTGTCCAATAATGTTCCAGGAGAAGCCTCAAACCATTCTCACCTCTGCCATCTCAAAGGAATCCAGATTTCATTTGGAGCACAATAGCTCCAGAGCATGAGCCTCACAGAAGTCACAGGCAAAATTCTCCTGAGAGGTGGTGGTTTGATAAGCCTCAGGTGAAGAGAACTTAGCCCAGCATTGCCACAGCTCCAGTATGTGCTTTAGCAAACCAGTTACTGAGCAAAAAAAGAACTGCTGCAGTTATGACTCCAGGCTGCTACAGCTGTATCTTATAATCTGCAAAAGTTATGAAAAATTTCAATTCTTTCCCTTCAAGAGTTTATTTGCATGGAAGTATTTCCCCACAGCATAACTTACTGCCTTGCAATCTAAAGGAGTGGGTTGCATTGCAAACCACTGACTGGGGTAAAAAGCCTTCACCAGGCTTCTCCACCAGCACAGCAAACATGCAAGTGCCTCACTCAGAGGCACTGAGAAATCTCAGTTATTTAAACACAAAGTTGTGTTTAAAGCAAGGCAATATACCGTGTCACAATATCCGTGTCACCCTCTCCAGATCTGATTCTTGACATTTACACTGAGTCCCATCTTCTTTGGGAAAGAATTTAGTACACACACGGATTAATCATTTCTGCTGTTCTCAAATCCCTCTCTCTGATCCAATACACACAACAGCTTTGCTACTCTGGCATGAATAACTCAGAGGAGCTAAAAACCCTCCAGCTCATAAATACACTGGACAACTGACCAAAACCTGTTCCCATCTGCCTCCTTTCACGGCGTCTTCCACACAACCACACTCACAATTTATACACAATATTGCTTTCTATAGGACCCCTGACATGGCAGCAGCATTTTGCAATTCAGGCTGTAGCAATTCATGGCATTTGGCCTGCCTCTCAGCAGGGTGAAAAACATATCACAGCCTACCTCGTTGGTTGCAATATGCCTTAGCCTAGCTGTGTTAATAGAAGAGAAAACAAACCAGCCAAAAAAAAATGACCCGAAGCGTTGACATGGCTTTCACTCCCCTGGGAAGCATGCCATACATCAAACTACAGTCCTGCTCTGTACAGAAGTATTTTCCATTGTTATGTTCTCTTTGTTCAAGAGTTGTTACTCTTTAAGATCTTGTTCAATTAATAAAATCCCAACTGCAAATATAGAGTAAACAGTGCAGGCACTTACCTGGGTAAAGCAGTAATTGAAGAATAAAAGATATAAGAGTTGCCATGCAGATCTATGCACAAAATTATTTCCAGCATAAGCAAACACCTAATAATTAATTCTATACAGATTTTAGCTTTAATCAACATTATGTTTTTGTCGTCCAGAGGCTGAAGCAGCCTCAGATGGGTAAGATTAGGGCCCTGAATGATGCATAGCAAAACTGGAAGAGATATTGCCAGAAACAGTCTACCTTTTCAAGTTTTTTTATACCTGATCAAACCTTCCATCATCAGAAGATATATAGTCTAAGTGTTAGAAAAGAGAGCAACATACAATAACAACATATCCCAAATCTGAAAAAAATTATTTAATAAATGAACCAGTGGTCTTTTCCCTTCCTTCTATAGTCTTTGAGAGTATAAAAACCACCCAGAGTATTATTAAAACACAAGAAATTCCAGATTTGAAAATGTTTGAATTATGTTGTTTGAGAACTACAAAGAAACTTTAAAATAAAGCATTAGAAATTCTGAGTATGAAGGGAAGTGCTCTTTCATACCACCCAAATAAGCTTTCTGGAAGACCAGAGAGCCCATGCTTCATTTTTGTCATTCTGCATTTATGGTATATTAGAGATCAGACATGCACTACCTCCATAGTGAAAAGAATTAATCATTTACATTTACTTCTGAGATATTTTACTCACATCTCTGTTTGGAGAGCCACAAAATAAAACTAGTTTCAAAATAAGGTGTTGGCAAGACAATCAGAATTTTTTCTTTTCCACCTGCACACATGCCAGGTAGTGTGGGGAGGGTTTTGTGTGTCAGAAACTGTTACCAGGTCCCCAAAATCCTGGCTGTATCCAGTGTTCACTCATGCTTAGATATAATTTTGGATGAGATGCCAGTTCAGATATATTTAAGCCCTTAATCACCCATACGAACCCTGCCTCAGCTATTTGTTTTTTTCAGATAAATTGCGTTGGTAATGGATGTTTACCAAACAGTGTTGCAAGATTGTAACAACTGATGTAAAAACAACACGCAGCCTCCCCAGCTACTGATCCAGCCAGGAGGGCACTGCTGTACCCCACTTCTTAGTAGAAATGCAACTCTTGTATTCATTCATAAACAAAAACTCACACACAATCATCTCATTTTTCCTGAGAAATGGAAAAGGGGACATAAATCACTGTCATAGTGTTATGACTGGATGTGAGGTGTTTAAATAAGTCCCTACCTCTGCCCAGGCCTATGGCAGTAGACAGTAACTTACTGAGGTGGCCTGCACCCCAAACCCCACTCTCATCCTCAAGTTCTTTTAATAATGATTGATTTGGCCTATTACAGAATGAATTATTTATTCAATAGACACAAATTTAACAGACATGAGACTTAAAACAGATTATTACTACACAGGGAAAAGAAACTATTAATGGTTGAATATACAGTGCACGACTAAAGGTATCCAATTTTACAGTTAGCAAAGAAAATAGTCTAGATTAGGATTCAATGTATCCTACCATCCAATTGTTGAAGGAGCACACATAAGAATCCTTTCCCTCAATTTCCAGAAAAGTAACAATGAAGAATGTGTACAAACTTTGAGAAGAAGTCCTCTAACATGTTCCGGGGGTGTGCAAGAGAATTCTTACTCCATGAAAGTTTGTAGGACTTTTATAGTGTAAAAACCGACCTCTTGTCACTGATATTTAATTTTTATCTGCTCTCCAGACTGAGGTGTTGATTCTGGGCAGACCTCTGGGTGCCAGGAGCTGATCCCTGCTGGGCCTTTGCCCATCTGGATTATCTCTCCCATTTGTACCTGTCACCTGTGGTGGGGAGAGGGGGATGTATTACCTATGTCCTGACACACATAGGTAGTACACTGAGAAGTCAGGTGAGATAAAAGCTCTTGCCCACACACCTTTCCAGTTCTGACCACTGAATATTTAGGGTCATATCTCTAATTGTGCTGCGAGCATGGAAAAAACCCAGACACTAACTGGGCTTTTCACTTGCTTAGTATGCGTTTTGTTTGGGATTCTGTAACAGCGCTTGATATGGAAAATTAACTCAGAAGCTTTCGATAAATCCTAACAAAGTTTTTAAACAGACAACAACTTTTAGCACTTGTATGACACTTGCAGCCATCTTACTGTAGAGTTATTGCATCAAATAAGCATACTTTTACATGCAGCGGTGCACAATTACTTAAAACCCCCAAGTTTTTGAGTTCTTGCCACACAAGTGCTTTGTGCCCAAGCCTGAACTTCATTCATGCAGGTAATCTTTCTTACACAAGTCCTCACAGCTACAGGAGTTTGCTGGTTATTGCTCAGTAGCTCAGGTGAACAAGCATGCTGTGTGCCAGCATCTTCAGCAGCCAGCCCATAACACAACAGGGTGCTCAGAGGCAACTCTGGTAAATCTTACTCCTGTAGCTTGCAGTTGCCAAAGCTGAATTCCCACACACTCCCCGCCTGCCTATCTACCAGAGAGGAGAACAAATGAAACTCATCACTCCAGACTGCAGCTTCCTCACACAAAGCCAGCTTAATTGATAATTTTAAATAAACCTCCATACTTCATAATGAAGTACGTACATTTGTCCATAATGCCTTGGAGAGTAGATTGACAACAGGAATCAGGTGGGAAGGCAAACATTAACCACTCAAGCAGGACTCTTCAGGGCTCACCAGCTAGCAACCACAGCCAGAATTACTTATTGTAGTCAAAAAGAAAAATATTATTGTGATTAATTGAGGGTTTTAATAGTCAAGCTGGATTTTATTTTCATTTAAAATAAAAACAAAACCAAGAATAGGGGCATGCATGCAAAAAAATCAAGCCACATCTCCAGAGACCTGAGCACAGATAAGCACTCCTATAAAGGAGACACAGGAAAGGCTTTGGTGAGTGTACTTCCCAATCTGGTAAAATCATATCCCTTCTCTCGATGTCCTTAAACCAAGCAAGGGATGCTTTCTCTACCCTTCCCAGATCATGGCAAACCAAATCAGGATTTGAATGACTAAGTAAAGCTATAGAAATTTATGGTGTCAGTATTCAATCCTGCTTATCACTGGAAGAACCTGAAGTGCAAAAAGTCAGTCTGTTGTTTGACCCAAGTGTTTTATGCAAACTCTAATTCAGTTGCATATGGCTCCTTTTCCCACAGATTCAAAATGCCTGGGTCTTGCATTTGCCACAAAGAAATCTGTCTGGGAAGCACGGTATCCAAGCCCTCACAAGCTTTTATCTACAACAGAGTCAAACCTGTGCAATCTCAGACTTAACCACTAGACGTAGCCCAGAGATGGGCCCTAGGAATTCAGGTGCAATGTCATGCTACAGTGATATATCCTGTTGTCTCATAAGATGATCTTAGAGACTAAGAAAAAGCTAACAAGATCTTAACAAAATTTTCAGCTTCTTTATGGACTGCTCATTCCAAAACCACAGAATTAAACCTTCAGAAGCAATGGAATTGGCTTTAGATTAGCATTGTGTAAAGTAGAACTTAGGAGGGAATGTGTCTGACCTTGGGTTAACTTCTTGCAACGCAGACTTTCATTTAATGTCTGAGAAAACAAGCTACATGCCTACCTTGTTGCATCTGCAACACCCCATAGGAAGTAAGGGAGTGTTTGAAGACATGAGAAGTGTGACAATAAGTTACTGGCAGCTGCTCTTGTTCGAGGACGAAAACTATGCAGTCATTGACAAAACTCAAGGTACAGAAGTTAGCCCCCAGCCTATGTCCACCTTTGGGTTTGTGGGTGGACTCGGGTTTAAGATTTTTTTGTCAAAATGTATAATGTTTGAAAAGTCTGAATGGCTGTCTACATCTTTAGAACTGGTCTTGAATGATACTGTTAGTAACCACCAAATCACTCTTATAATTTCCAACTTATTTCTGCTAGCTCAAGAAGAGGTGCCTGCCAGCTGAGATGTGGTATCCTACTGTTAAATGCATTGCCTCCCTTTCCCATTTGACACCCTCACTTCAAGTGCAAAGGAAGCTCCAAGTGTCAGAATCTCATTCCTGCAGAGATCCTCAGACACTTGGATCCAGCGATGGAGGCTGACAAAGTTATTTATGCACTTGCTTTTCCATGGAACTCTTGCCAGTCATCACAGCTGTGCACATCAGGACTTGGCAGGCTTTAGGCCTACAATATCTTCAGGTAGGAACAGCAGTCAGAATTTAAAGTGCAAAGTCTCTTACCAAGACCCTGTGCAAGGGAGAATTTTAAATTAAGTTTTGCCTATGCAAATCACTTACATCTTTCACAGACAGAATCTGACAATGAGCAAACACCATAGGATGTAATAGCATTGAGTGAAGTACTTCATGGGGAGACTTGAATCAGGAGCCAGATAATGAAAAAACTGCTGTCATAAGGCAGCTGATGATCTCTTTTGCAGTATTCCATGTATCTCTCAGCATGTAGAAAAATGTTTGAGACAAGCTTATCCTTGTAGCAATAAATTAAAACATTTAGGGAATCTTGTTCCCAAGCAATTTTAATAAACAGTGACACGTCTTTGATAGAAGTCAGGTTAACCTAAATCCCACCTGTTATTTTGCAAACAGTGGCAATTGAAGAGTTAAGCTTAGTAGTAGATTTAATGGCCTTGATTAAAAAAATAATCTTACTCAAACTAAGTTTCATGAAAACAATTATTCCTTGCTCCTGCCAAGTCCAACTGTGAGAGACTGGAGGAGATTGTTGGCTCAAAACATTTTGGGTGCATGTGGGGGGAAAAGGGGCAGATAAGACCATGCCTTCAGTGAGGGGATGCCCTGCTTCATACACCCCACCCCCAGAGCCTGTATCCCAGCCTGGCAGAGGCTGAAAATCGCTGGCACAGCAGAGGCAATGCCCCACACCCACCTCTGGAGCCCCTAACCCAGCCCCAGAGGGGCCAGATGACCAAAAGTCCCACCTGGGAGAAGGGCCCAGGAAGGCCAAAGGATACTTAAACAGAAGCATGAATCAAGCACATGTCTTGACCCTACCTCCTCTTGGAATTTCTATCAGCTGAACCAGGAGCAGTCACTATATTTGTTATTTTCTATATATTTTCTGTCTTTCTTCTTCTAATTCCCTCTTCTCAGAGTTTTGAGTAACTTAAAATTGGATAGACTTGGAGTTTGATAAGTTGAATGGGCTAAATTAATGCTTTCCAAAGTGTTTTATGTTGATTGAATGCAGCTCTAAATCTTTGCCAATGTTCTCTGATTTTCTGAAGTTGCCAGTAAAGTTTTTTGCTGTTTTTTTAATTGGCATTTCTCTTGTGTGTCTAACTCAGAGCACATGAAAAGCTGTAAGCCCTTTTAAGAGTCTTGTCAAGTGAGTTTTTGGGGGCCTTACACCAACATAAGTAGTGTAATTTCCAACATTGGTAATAAGTACTGTTTCAATTACCCTACTTTTCCATTATTCACTATAATATCTTCTCTTTTGGAAAGACTAGACTGTCTTTTATTAATAAAGTGTTAAACTGATAATGATGATGTGAAAAGTTAGGGTAAGATGGGAGGAGCTGTCTTCACAGGAAAAATTGTATCATACATTATTTGCCTTATTTTACTCAAACTCCAAAGAAAAGGAAAAGACAGAATAAGTGACTCAATGTGAATTTCTGGATTGGACACGCAGATGAGTTATAGGGATTAAGGTCAAAGGATAGATAAAGGGCATAAATCTGCTCAGCATTCATTAAGATGCAGATGTTTTATTTAAAGACACTCCTAATTCAGACCAACATTAATAGAAAAAAATCTGTTAAGACCAGCACTGCCATATATCTGCTTAAACAAGTTATTTCTGAATCTTTGCATGTGACTTAAGCTAGTGACACAAAAGTGCAATTAGATAATTGGATAGACTTCCTTTTTGATGAAGTGCTTAAATCCCATTTCAAGGTACTATGGAGGTGTGGAAAGCACTGCATACTATTACAAGTATGATGTCAACCCTTTATAGTCAAAACAGCTTTTTGCCAAGAAAACCTCCTTGCCTGATATAACCTATCAGCTAAATGTCCACATCCATATATCCAGTTAAAGATGTATGTGTACACTGCACCAGCACAAGCAATTGCATGTACTGTCTTGAGGTTAAAGTGTGTTTGGAAAACAACAGCAACACACGGAACTCAAGTACTTGTTCCACTGGTGTCTTGGTTATGCCAGGAGGCCTTTTTGACCACTAGATATTAGAAGGATTTTTTTAAAAATCTTAAACAAAAACTCTGCTTGCATTTCTGCTGTTTAAAGTGTTCCATGTATCTCTACAAGTCATGAAGTACAGAGTATTTTATTCTATAAAATCTCTTCACATATTGACTTATGCAGGTTTTAATATGCAATGATCAGCATGCATTCCTTTGGAGGGTTTTTGTTCCATTTATTTCATGTAATCTTCTACATCAGCACTTTATAATGCACCCTATTCGTTTTTATTGCCATTCCAGAAAAAGTCACCATCAACTTACTTACATAACTTTTTGTGCTGGACTTCTAGCTATGAAGAGGCCAATTCCATTTTATGGGTTAGACATGTTTAGCAATGTTTTATTTTTACTGTGTCATCAAATAAATACAGATAATACAGAACAGAGAATTAAGGAAGCGTAAAGACCTCTACAGGTACAACTTGGGGCAAAACTGTGAGAGATATTTTCACATCCTATTCTTGTTCAAACAAGAAACACTTAAAGATAAAACAATATGTATGACTGGCACCTCAAAAACATGCTATAGATTTAAATGTCTGTTCATATTTCCATAGTAAATCCTCCTTTGTGCAGCTAAAGTCTCATCAAAATTAATTTCCATCAATATGAAGTCTGGCACAACAGTCTATAATTTATGTGCATCTCCTCTTTTCTAATTTTGAAGTTGATGCAAATTGTTCCAGACCTTTCCATTATTATGAGAAACTCATAACCTTATTGCTTTTCTAACCAAACAAAAAAAGCCAAATAACAAAGAACTGATGTAATCAGCTGAATTGTTCTTACTTTTTATTTTCTAGGAGTAAAAGGAGTCTCTAAGAACTACATTACCAAAACTTCTTAACAAAGACCTACACAGTCTATATTCCAAAACTACAGTATCAAGTATGTAGAATCAAAAGGATGCGTCATTCAACACAATTTATAAATAAAAACATAAATGTCCACTATGGCACCTCTTACTCGGGCAAAACTGCTTTTAATTTCAGCCTGGACAGTTTCAATATTAAGTCCATGATCACTTTGTGTTAATAGCAGCTTTGTAATAGACAGGCCCTCTTACAGTAAGCCAGTTTTTATTGGTCTTTAGGTAAGGTCTCCATAAGACTCCAGACTCCAGTTTCACAGCTTTGTGAAAAAATCCTCACCCCAGTTTGGGTGCCCACAATATGGGAAAGCAGAGAGTCCGAGTCAGCCCTTTACACATACCAGAAGAGCAGATCCATGAAGAAACACAGTTATTGAAAAATTCCTCAAAGCTCCTCCACAGTCACAGAATAATCTGAGTTGGAAGGGACCCAGAAGGCTCCTCTAAGTGAATGGCCTAGACAAGGATCAATCTGACAATCTTGGCATTATTAGCACCATTCTCTAACCAACCGAGCTAATCTCAGGGTCAATCCATCCTGCCTTGCCAAGAACTGAAGCAGACCTTAAACAGTATCCATCAAAACACCAGGTGTTTCAACATTTAGGGATCAAAAGATTGGAAACACGCTTCAAAAAGCTTGCAAATGTACATATTTACTGTGCTTCAGTTTGCACAGTGGGGTGGACATTGAGTTCCTTTTGGGGTAAGCTAAATCACAGCACCCCTTATACTCCTGTCAAGCAGATAGTCAGCCCATGGAATCAGATTAAAATTAAACTAACCTAAGAAGAAAAGGTGCATTGATATGCTTGAAACAGACACATGAAGTCCTCAGTTCTTCCCAGTTTGCTCTGTACATCTATCCCTGTTGGTTCACATCACTTCACACAGTCAGAGCAGCCAGAGACAGTCCACCCAAACAGCCAAAAGGAGAAAGCCCTGCCCTGTGTAGGAAACCTCATTAAAATCCCATTTAAACCTAGCCAAAGCTTTACAAGATTGTCTGTATTTTAATACACACACAGGAAGAAATTACATTAACCACAGCAACCAGGCTATTGCAGCACAGTCCTCAGAGCCATTCACTCACATTTTCACTACGTTGCCAACACTGTTATTTCACAGCTGAATCTGAACACCTGACCCAGTTATCAGCAGAAAGCATCTTAGAAAAAATTCACAAAATGTACATAAAAGACAAATGACAGACAGCCACTCAAATGTTCATCCAAATGATCCTAAGGGAACCTGAATACAGCAATGCTGAATAACTGCATCCTGTAGCTTGTCACCTGCAGAGCACATGCAGAAGAGGAGCTGTGTCTGTTTGCCATGTAACAATCTTTAAAACTGGTTTCAAGAGAACAGTAAATTTTAATCCATCCCTTGTGTACAATGTCAAAAGAAAAACCCATTAAAAAAAAAAAAAAAAAGAAAGAAAGAAAATTAGCAGACATGAACACAAACCAGGGAAAGAAGACTGATTTTTTAGGATAAGAAATCACTTCTCAGTTCGAGTTGAAGCCCTTCAAAGGGGTCATGGAACACAGGGATAATCTTGTCAATAAAGTATACTTACATTTCCTAGAAGCTTTTGTCACAAATCCTCATTAAAGGCTCCTAAAGAAACTGAGTTGTAATTAGATGAGAGAAGATCCCACCCTTCGTTTCCTATCTTTTGATCACTTATTAATGAAAAAAGTAAATTGCCCTTTCAAAGCAGTTGCTAAGTCAGTCCTTGAAATATATACGGTTATTCACTGTTCAGTGCACTCAAGTGATCAAGATGGGGCAGAGAGGAAGATGATGCATGAAGAGAAAGGACAGGAGGGTACAGAGTTTATAGTTTAAGAGCTGAGGATTACTGTGACAGGTTGGAGAGCACCTTAAGCAGGTGAGTGAAGACAAAGATGAATGCAAAGGTATACATGGAGGGAAAAAAATGGTTTCTGCCTCACAAAAACAAATTAGAGAGAGAGTTACCATTGAGGAAAAATACTACAATTAACTCACTATTCAAAAGCATACAAATAGAAGGCTTGAGATTATTAGGAAAGGAACAGTAAACCAAAAAGCATCAAGCTTCTAAAGACCATACAGACATTTATGAACCATAAATGCATACAATTCTATTAATCGCATTTTAAAAAGATCGAAAAAGTAGAAAATATGCAGAATGTTGTAAGGATAATCAAAGATATGGGAAAATCTTCTTTAGAAGAGGATTAAGTAGATTAGTTTGCTATCTGAAAACTAAGGGAGAGAGAGAGAGAGCAGCAACCTACAAATTTGCACATAGCATAAAGGAGCTGAAGAGATTTACTCTGTTCTACAGCAGGGCAAGAGGGAAGAACTAGGTATCCCCCAGCAGAGTCAACATGAGCCAGTGCGTGCCCAGGTAACCAAGAAGGCCAATGGCATCCTGTTTTGCATCCAAAATGGTCTGGCCAGCAGAACCAAGGCAGTGGCTGTCCCTCAGTACCCAGTACTTGAGGTGTGGCCTCACCAGTGGCGTGTCCAGTTCTGGGTCCCTCACTTCCAGAAAGACATTGAGGTGCTGGAGCAAGTCCAGAGAAGAGCAACGGAGCTGGTGAAGGGTAAGTCTTATGAGCAGCTGTTGAGCTTAATGAGTGGTTTAGCCTGGAGAAAAGGAGACTCAGGAGAGACTTTATTGCTCTCTACAACTCCCTGAGAGGAGGTTGCAGTAAAGTGGGGGTCAACCTCTTCTCCCTGGTAACAAGCAACAGGACAAGAGGAAATGGCCTCAAGCTGCACCAGGGAAGGTTCAGGTTGGACATCACAAGGAATTTCTTCGTGGAAAGGGTGGTTAAGCACTTGAATGGGCTGCCCAGAAAGGGAAGTCACTATCCCTGGAATTGCTCAAGATAAAACTGGACGTTGCACTTAGTGCTATGGTTTAGTTGACAAGGTGGTGTGTGATCAAAAGTTGGACTCAATGATCTTGGAGGTCTTTTCCAACCCTAATAGTTCTTTAAGCTGGCCTGGAAACACTTTCACTTGGCCAGTTCTTGTGTAACCCAGAATTCCACAGCCTGCATAGTGTTCCAAGAGTGTTGGTGGAAGAGTTATTTTTCCTATTCAATTCAAACCTTCCACAAAACAATCACTAAAACTAATGCTAACATAAGACTTATTTGATTACTGCAAATGTTAGGTTAAAGTTTTAGGAAAAAAAATGAAAACTGGTCATTGCCAGATATTTCATTATTTGCACTTAGAGAACAGTCCTTTATTTTCTACACATTTTAGTCTTTGTGTTCAAAACTACTGTCAGTCCCTGTCTGCTGCTCTCATGAGAGGCAGAAAGAAAAGCACAAGTGTCAGCTTCAGTATCTCACCCAAAGTCCCCCTTTCCCTGTGTATCAAGTTCATTCTCCAGAGAACTATTCAACTTGCATAGAAACCACCAAGACAAATACTTGGATACAAATACTACCCATAAATGCATCTGTTTCCTGTGTGATGCAAAATTTCACTTCATTTTGATGCTATGCCAGCTAAAAAAGGGTAGATGAAAACAGCCTAACAAAATTCAGAAAATGTTCTGCCCATCTCTATCAGCAACCTAAATGTTGAAATTAGTCAAACAGCTGTATGAAGTAAGCCTGCAATTTTACTTAAATGCTGGACTAAAGCATGCAAATTTAAAAATTATAATAATAAAAATAACCAAGACAAAAAAAAACCCCAACAAAACAAGCAAACAAAAAAAGACCAAAAAACCCCACATGACACCAAACCAATAACCTGTCAGAGAATCAGCAACTGTTAGACAGGACTAGCCATGGACTTCTTTGGAGCAGCTATAAATCAGTATGTCATGTTCACAAACAGTGGGCTAATCAGGAGTCTGTACACTCATTAATCTGTGGATTACTGTAATACAATTGTTAGGTTTTATTCTGGAGTTTGTGGGCACAATAGTTTGTCCTTCTTCCCACCCAAAACCAAAGATTAGTTGGTGCAAATTTGAGCAATTATTTTGAAGTAATGCATCAATTTATATAAAACATTGGTCTCTTGCACAATTTCTGTTTTTTTACAGTAACAGGAAGATACTGAAAAGATTAAAGATCAAGGACCATCCACTTAGTATAAAAGGACTCCCTCTTCAAAATAATTTTGACAAGGATAAGGAAAACATAAAAGCATTCCACACACTATTCTTGTTAAACTGAACTCCTCCTACAGCTCCTTAAGAAAGCAGAGCAGAAAGCCATACCTTTCATCACAGGAAAAAATAATATATAAAGACCAAGCTCCAGCTTGACCTTTATCTTCCTAAGTGATAACTTTCAAAAGTGACCAAAAGGTTAACTAAACTCTGAAAAGGTCATCTGTCTTTAATCTGGCTATATAGATCCTTTTCTGATGTTCAATAATACACAGCTACTGTTCATTAAATATCACCAATCCATTCCCTGTTTTCACCTTCTGTTTTCAGCAGCAACTAGATTTTTGTTCTGTCATATTAAATAACTTGCTACTTTTTCCAGTCCAGCACATTTTTCTGGGATAGGAAGTATTTTATGGGTATGTAAATAAATTCCCAACAGTTCTCCTTCTATAACAATTCTGTAATGTCAGATAGGTACATATTTGTTCTGAGCACATTAGTGCCTTCTTTGCTCCACTACGTGCCTTTCATACTTTTGAGATATAACAGTCATCTCTTTTGCTCCTCATGAGTGATGCAGCTCAAATCATGTTCAGCTAAGGCGTATTTCTAAGCAGTTACATCATCCAAAGTTTTACCAGAAATTTAGCACTGAACTTCCAATTCAATGTACAAAGTAATGTTATTCAGGATCAGGTTATTCAGATGTCTAGAGAGCTCAGAATGAGCTGTCAATAAGACTTTTTTTTTTTTTTCCTCAAAAGATTGTATTGCTATATGTGCAAATACATCCTGGACGTTCACATGATCTTGTTGAATGGCACAGGTTATTCTTGTTGCTTTCTTCTCTTTCCTCTTTGCTATTTTCCAAGGACTGTTAGTTACAGTCTAGGGTCAACACTGCAGTGAATGAAGCTTACCAATTTTTTTCATCCTTTCAGGAACAACAGTTTTCTGAAGGTCTAGTTCCTTCCACTCTTCATTAATAGTAATCCAGCTGACCAAATATATAAAAAAAAGGAACGCTATCTTCTAGTCTTTCATCAGGTATGTAATGAAATCCATGAAAAAGATTTTAGCACTCTTCTGGTTAGCTTTCATGTTTTCTGCATATCTCCCTTAAAGTCAATCTGGAATAATCACTGTGAAAAACATTTTTTTTTAAAAAAAGAGTTTTATGTACTTTTTATCTTTGTAAACAGAGTTTTAGAAGATTATGTAATATTTAAAAACTGTTTTAAAAAGTAATTACCACCATTAACTTAAGCAGAAACAATGTATCAGGTCACTTAAAAAGCATGCTGTTACTGGTTGGGCTTCTCCAGTCCTCCTTGCTCCTGAAATTGAAGAACATAAGTGACCCACAGGCAGATACAACTTGTTCTCTTCACTGGTAGCAATGCAGGAAGAAACAGAATGTACTTCTCCATCTAGATTAACAATTTTCTTCCAGCTCTCTACTAGCTATAATAAATTTAATATAATATAGTATAATATTATATTTATTACTATATTCTATCACATAATATATTTGCTATAACTAATATTAATATATTGGTATAATATTAATATATTACTATAATTAATATAATCAGCCCTCCTATTATTATCCATTCTTGTTTGACAGTGCTGAGGTTGATAACAAGGGCACCAGTGTAATTAAAAAGTACTTCAAGGCTTTGGGTTGATTGTTAGGTGGGGCAGGAGCACAGGTGATGTTCTGGTCAGTTCCTTCAGCAGCAGAGACGAATGATGAAAGGAACAGGAGAACCCATGTTATCAATGAATGGCTTAAGGAATGGTGCCATCAGTGGAATTTTGGGGTTTTTGAACATGGGGCGATTTTCATGGCACCAGGCCTGCTAGAATCAGATTGGCTCCATCTGCCTAACAAGGGCAAAAGGATTCTAGCCCATAAGTTGATGGAGAGGGCTTTAAACTGGGTTTGAAGGGGGAAGGGGATGCAGACACATGTAAGTCCGTATTTCCTGGATGAAAAGCAAGTAATGGTTCCGTGGCTCCAAGCAAATTTAGGTTCAATGTCATGTGGAATGCTCATAACAGCACCTGGAAGTCTGTCCTCTCTATTGTTCTGAGTGCTGTACAATCCTTAGCATGGAACCTAATTTATTAAACAGCATTGTAGTCTGATTTCTTCAGAGAACAGTTGAATAAACATGCTAAAGTATGTAACTCTCACATGCAAAGGGATGTAAACTCTTTGACATGATTGTTGCCCAGGATCTGAATCACTAAGTACCACAGTTTATCTCCTGAGACAGTAAAATCAGCAAAATTGATGGATCCCAATATAGAAAAGGGTGAAGCTAAGCAAGCTGTAGGCATTTCACAACTTTGTACCCTTCTGGGCAAGTCCACAGAGGGTATCTGGTTTATCTATGTAGCTTCATTTCAAGAGGAATGTTGGTTGCAAATCAGTGGGTGCATGAGCCTGCCTCACCACTCTTGCCTCTCTCTAGAGACACAGCTCTCATGTCAAAGATAATCTAGTCTTACGAGTCAAAGGGAAAGGAAGGATGGTTTGTCAAAAGCAAATGAAGATAGAAGACATGAAAGGGATTCAAGACCTCAGATTTAGATCTAAGTTTAACATTGCTAAAAAACAGTAAGAAGGGATCAGAATGGATAGGGATAGCTTGTGAGTTTTGTATCTGTTTCTTCTGCCTATAAAAATCAGTCTAACAGTAAAATTACCAGGGTTTCACTTCAGTCATCCAAATCCTACATTTGCTCATTTATCCTGCAGCACCTGTAAGAAAAAGGAAGAGGTTCAAGGGAGGACAGCATACCATGAGCTACAGGTCAGCATCTTAAGCCTCAGATGCATTGGAGGCTAATCACAGTCAGCCATTTGCTTGGTAATGTGATATGAAATTAATTATCTGCAAACCCTGGGACTGAGCCCGTTGGAGACATCACCCTGCAAACTGGGAACTACCACCCCACCTGTTCATATTTTGTTGTAAGAGGGCAAGGAATGAAGAGCTTCAGTCTTCACACCTACCTTCATTTCTACACAGTCAGTTCCCAAGCACTGATTTTCCCAAGAAATAAATCACTGGAGAGTGAGATGCAACATACCAGTCCACACAGCCATCAGCGTGGCATCCCCAAAATATAAAGTAGCCTCAACAATCAAAAGGGTGGATAAGGGCTTCAATCATTAAATGGCTTCTTGAACCTTCCAAAGGCATGCTTGTTTACCTACATCTGAGCTCACAAATGCAGTGGGGAAGATAAATAATAAGCAAAAGGTGAGTACTAGGGAAAATCATTTTCTCCCCACATGATTAAAGGCATTTTCACAGAAAAAGACTTATAAGAAACAGTTTTATTGTATACAACAACAATAGCCAGGTGCTTTAAAGACAACAGTATGAAATGCAATTTCTTTCAAATTACCTGGGGTTATTTTCATCAGAAAAGTTCAGAGACCTTACCCTCCATGAATGGAAAATAAATCTGTAAGCAATTTAAAAGTAGTCTTTTTCTTAAACAAAGGAAAACAACATTTTTATGCATCAAAAGACACAAAACCGCCTACATAACAAAAAGTAAATGGTTAAGTACCTGTAACTTAAATTTCCAAGTTGTACCTTTGCTACTGAAAGAAATTATCTCCCATCCCTTGAATCAAATTTCTTCTCCACGTTAAAAGAAACAGACCAGGTTGAAACAAAATCCAGAATCATACTGAGATTTGAGCTCAACAAAATTTGAAGGGGTGGCTGCTTGATCCTTTTCTGCCTCTTCAAAGAGAACACAGTCACAGGCTCGAACAGCATTATATCAGAATG
This sequence comes from Orthonyx spaldingii, assembly GCA_013397795.1. Classification (NCBI taxonomy): domain Eukaryota; kingdom Metazoa; phylum Chordata; class Aves; order Passeriformes; family Orthonychidae; genus Orthonyx; species Orthonyx spaldingii. Next base: position 316,570 of record VZTJ01001237.1, read on the forward strand.
CATCCAGATATCCTTTTGCAAGGCAACACATAAGCAGAAAAAAAATTAAATCCGGTGGGTCATCAGAATAAGAAGGTGCTGAAATAGGAGAAACATTTCCCTCCCTCTACTCACATCCCTGAAAAAAGGGTAGGGATCCCTCACAGTCCTGATTACTAGCCCAACAGCTTTCAGCACATTCTTAAGCTGAGCAGCCATCAGACAACTCTCTCTTAGGTCTTTAAAGTCTGTGTCCGCTCCTGCAGCTGGGCTTGGCCAGCAGCTCCCTGCTGAAAGCAGCATCTCCACTTGCTGCCTCTCTCACTAGCTGATCACTTCACTTTGTCCACCAGAGCCTTCCTCAGACCGAGCACATGGGAAAGGAGCAATTTCTCCCTCTTTCTTTGCCAGGGAAAGTAAAACATGTCCAAGAGTGCAGCAGCTTCCAGGACATCATATACAGTTTCCCTTCTCTGTGCAGCCACAACTTAATATTACATATGTTTAATATCACATTCATTTTGCCTGATCAGCAATACATTTGTCATGCACCCTGATTGCACTACTCCAAACACTAAGCACCCAACCTATTCCCTGAAATTCCACCTGAACCCAATGCCAGTTTGCATGATAATTGTCTAAATCAGAACCTTGCTTTCCTGTGTAATGCATAAACAAAAAAAAATAGACACTGGGATCCTCTTTTCAGTCAGCATTCCCTGTCAGTTGACTGGAGAGGTCTGCTGTTCAGGAATTCCGTTCTGGAATCCAGTTTTTAACAAGCTCTACATACTATATAAAGACTCTGCAGTGGTTATTCCACTAAGCAGAACCTGTCAGGAGCCATACTCTCTGTAGACATCACTTTGTATATATCAGTTGAAAGACCTCACAGAGGCCAATAAAAAGAGTCAGTGCAGTGTACTGTCCTGAAAAGACACTGGTTCAGGTCCCAGAAGTAAAACAGCAACTGCAGCACCTGTTTGCATCTATCTCAGGGGCCAAGGAGGAAAACTCCTTCCTGAGGGCAGGATTTCATGCTGGAGACACCTGAGCTAGGCTCAAGGATCCCCACACTGCATTAGAGTGGACATACACTATATTCCCTTTTGATTTTAGCCCTCTAAAGCCTGACAGCCTGGCCACAACAGCTGAGTTTTGTGAGGTTATAGAACCAACGAGCTACTGATTATGGAAATATTCCATTTTAATTACTCATCTTTCATTTGATAGAGTGAGTGAAACTACTACACATCTGCTGGGAGCAAGGATTCACTTTCATAATGAAAACCTACAACATATTTTCTTCTCATTTCCATGAGGATTTGCATGCAGTTTTCTAAAGTGTTAGGCCAAGGACAACTTTAAAAAAAATCATTTCCTTGACTGAAAGCAAAAGACAAACAAAATAATTCCAAGATATGAGATCTTACCAGAAAAATCATGCTCCTCACTAAGCTCTGTCTCTCTTCCCACTGCCAGAAATTTGTTGGTTACAGGGAAGAAAATGTATGGTTCATACTGGTGTTCTTGTCACTTTTTTCATTGCAGAACAGCTAGCAGCAGAGAAAAGAAATAGCACCTAAAAATGAAAATAGAACATATGCCTGGACTTCAATATACCAACTTGTGTCCAGTTTCTCAGAAATTAACAGGTCGTGATCTCAAGATCCCTTCAAAAAAAATTTAAATATCCAAGATTTCAGCTATTGCTGCAATCTAAAAACTTCATTAAAACTTCCCTTGCTTTTGCAAAACTTGAACTCTAGAAGCAGTTGCAAGATAATGATCATAGCAAAGGGTGTAACTAAGTTAATTACGTATTTTCAAGACAAATTCAGTTTTCACTGCCAGTGAATTTGAATTAAGATATATATGACCGTATGAAGCTGATAATCTAGTGAAAAATTTGAACACAGAGGAAGAGGGGAAGGAAATGAGCATGTTAGAAATAGGACAATGAACAATACAGTCATAAATGCACTTCCAATTGTGCCATCTCTTGTTTCTACCACACTGAGAGTTGGTTTCTTTACTTGGTCAGCTACAAAGATGCTCTAAGTTGGTGGTCCCCAAAGTGGGGTGTATGTACCCCAGGGATTGTGCAAGACAATCCACTGGTGTGCAGAAAAAAAATTTTATACACTTAATTAAAAAATAATAATATTTAAAAAATAGGATCGTTTCTTCTTTACTTTATCTTTTTCCCTTTCTCTTTTTGTGTGTGTTTTATGATGTCCATAATATATTAGCACAGTAGTGCATGTGTATATTTTATGATACATACATTTTTTCCTATTACAGACATGCAATCACAAAAGTTTGGGGAGCTGCTTTAAATAGTTCATCCACCCAAGAGTAACATTCTTAATATCTGTGAAGTATTTATACTATTCCCAAATATCCAGAACTACCACAATTTTCTTTTCCATCTCCAAGCCATTCCAAACCACAAACAATTCAATAACAGTACCAGTTAAACACCTCTAGCTATAGCACAACCAAATCCTAGTGCATGTTCGGTCTTCTCATTGTTTCTTTATAACCTCTGAACTGAGATAATCCATTTTCATGTACTTGAGGAAAATGAAGGTTTCTATTATAGTCCTCAAACTGGCTAGATCAAGGCAGTGGCTTTCTGTGGATATTTAATGAAAAAGGGGGATATTTCTAAAGCTTGTATGCAACCATCACCACTCTACCATGCAGAGCAAGTTTCTTAAATTCTTAGATTTCAGCCTGTCTTTAGCTGAAGCAAATCTCCTACTCCTTCACCCTGTAAAAAAATAAAAAAGCTTTTATCAATATACATGGAGAACTTCAAGATTCTGAAAATATTACCTCTAGAGCAGTTATTTACTGCTCAGCTTTATTTCATCATTTATTATACCTTTATTTTTAATGTTTTTAGAGCCATACCAATAAGCAGAGAACAAAGGTTGTTTTCTGTGAATCAAAAAAAATACCCCAGTGCTGAGGTTCAATGTTTGGTACTGCTTTGAAGGGAAAAGCCTCCACAATAACACTCCAAAATACCATCCTACAGTGCTCCAAGCCTACACCAGCCCCTCAGCTGAGGCTTCTTGGTGGGGTTTTGGTGTCTTTTTGGGAGGATGTTTGGAGTGTTTAAGCCTTGTGTAAGGGCAGGGAGCCTTTGCAGTGCATGAGCACATGGCACTGGCGGTGCCACACACAGCTGACCCAGCCTCCTCAGGAGGGGAAGCTCTAGACCAGATGTCACCTGATTAGCCCAGATTTCCTATTGCCACTCTCTAACCAGTTTCCATTGCCTTTGAACACCAACACACCACAAAAACTTTCATCCACAACAGCTCAGCACCACTGCCCAGGGGTTCCAGGGACGTCCCCGTGCCTTGTCCCAAGCCCAGCCCACAGCCACAAGCCCCAGTACCATTCTCCCCAACCCACCACCAACTTCATGCAGTTCTGCCAGATCCACTTGACCATGGCTGCAGCTCCCCATCCGGCCTTTCCTTCTCCCCCTGCTTTCAAAGCCCTCCCCTCACCCACAACACTGACCCTGCCCAGGTGTGCCACTAACCCTGCCCTGCCCGCTGAGGCAGCTCACCCCACACACCCCCACTAAAGCAAGGGCTGGCCTGAAGACTTTAGGTGTTACTCAAAATAGAGTCACTTCAAGTTAAGTTTTTAAAAAGCCCCAAACAGAAGAATTCACTAGACCAAGTTTCTCTAAACCCCATCCAGCCTGGCGTTGAAACTTCCAGGGATGGGGCATCCACAGCTCCCCTGGGCAACCTGTGCCAGTGTCTCATCATCCTCACAGTGAAGAATTTCTTCCTAATATCTAATCTAAACCCTCCCTCTTTCAGTTTGAGGCCATTCCCCCTTGTCCTACCACAATATGCCCTTGTAAAAAATCCGTCTCCACATCACCTTTAGCCCCTTTATGTACTGGAAGGTCTCCCCAGAGCCTTCCCTTCTCCAGGCTGAAAAGTTCCACCTCTCATAGCCTGTCATGAATGGAGGAAAAAACCTCCACCTTAACAACGGCTTATAGGACAAGAGGAAATGGCCTCTAATTGCTTCAGGAAAGGTTTAGATTGGGTATTAAGAAAAAGATCTTCACTGAAATGGTGGTCAGGCATTTGAACAGTCTGCCCAGGGAAGTGATGGAATCACCGTCCCTGGAAGTGCTCAAAAATGTATACATGGCACTTGGGGACATGTGGATTAGTGCTGGATTGCACCTTTCCTGGAGGTCTCCTTCTCCCACCTTACCTAGCCCCTGCTCATCTTTTGGTAACCAAAAAGGCAAATATAAGTTGATAAGCTGTCCCCAGGCAGTGTTCCTGTGGCACCCAAGTGTTCCTCTGTGGCTTTAAAGATTCTTCAATAACTTGTCAAGAGATGGTGTGGCTGAATAAAGAGCTGTTCGTCCCTATATCTAATTTTAGATGGACATATACGCTACTTTCATATCCTTCAGCTCAGCCTACCATTTGCCTTTTCATGTTCTCCTTTAAGCCACTGGGAATTCAAAGCTATTTCAAAGCATAATTATAGCAATCTGCATATAAAAGGCTGTATGTCCTACATGTAGAGGGTTCAGCTGCATTAAAAAAACCTCAACCTCTTCCATTGAAGAAAAAATTAGGAGTTAATCCCACAACTAAGATTCAGTAAAGTTACTGTATTTTTCACCTGATGCGAACAGTCTGTGGATTCATAAAGCCACCAGAAAATTGTCTAAGCCACTGCACTAAATCAGCCTGAGTACATATTAAAAATTGTAGCTGCTACAAGGGAACCATGGCTTTAAAGCTCGCTGCACACTTGGGTGCTCAACCAGGGTCCCTTGTAAAACCCAGTAATGAATGGTGTGACATTGCTTGGGCCTGATAGTATCATATCACTCTACTATTTAACACAATTGAGATACAGGAATTATAGCCACAAAGGCTATACATGCTGCATCACAGAAATCAGTTTTTTTCATAATATTCCCTACACTGAACATGCAGAGTTAAGCTCGCGGAACTTATAAAAACGCTAAATGTCGTTCTAGTGTTTTTGATTTACCTTAGTCAGCTTATGTACTCATCTTTAAATCTCTGTGATAGTTAGAAATATTTATTATTTTAAGTATAAAGTTGAGCTGCAAAGAGTCACAGGACTTGAGGAACATGACAACAAATTAAAATTGAAATATTTGCAATATAATCATGAGTGCTGGTAGTATCGATTTTCTGCGATTGTTTTCCAGATGTGGTTTCTCTACCACACATCTTGTCCTTCTCCAACTCTCTAACTTTCCTGGGGTTATGTTTGTTGGGAATTTTGTTTCTGGGATTATGTTCCAGAGGTGGTTTCCTTACCACATAGCTTTTTCTTCTCTCTGGTTTTCCAGTCTCCTTCCCCACCTTCCTCCTACCTAACTGTCACCAAACTCTCCTTCATGCCACTCACTTCTCAGTTCTCCTTAAGATCACACTCCTTCATCACCTTCTTTCTCCTTCATAAGTTTGGACAGTCTGTAGAGATCGTTTGCAAAGGAGAGCAAAGGCACTGGGAAAACCACTGCAGCAGAGCTGCCTTTTGCTTCTCCCACTCCCATCTGCAAAAGCAGCCAGTCATTCCACCCTCCCTAAGTGACATACTGCAGACAAAGCTATGACTTTCTGTTTTTCTAGGAAGAGCCTGGCAATCAATGTTTGGCTGAGAAAAGTATCACAAAAAGTTAAACGCAATGTTATGAATGATACCAAAGATTCAAAAACTTGCATCCTGGATATTTAGAAGTGTAGAGATTTATGACTTTTCTATAAAACTATATTGTGGAGAAACTAGGACACAAGATTTCATTTTAAAAATGGAAAACATGCCATAACAACTTCAGGAAATCAGTAAAAAAAAAAGCAGGAACAGTACAAATAACATTTCTGTATTTATAACTTTTTAGAAATAAAAGGCATGTTTGTTAATGTTTGCCAACTTTGGTTCTTCTTTTCTTTGAGAAAGATATTGCATTGATTTCTAAATTATAAGAAAGATTTTTCAACACAGGTTCAGCTCTGATTAAATTTTTCTAGGTCAAACAGCAGTAGTGAAATTAATAACAATGCTTCTTTATTTATAAACAAACTTTAAAACGTGCCTTTGATTATAGGCAGTTCCAGTGTGAACATGTATTGGTAAATATGGGTAGTGGGTTGACCCTCACTGGATACCAGCCACCCACCAGAGCCATTCCATCACTCCTCCCTGCAGCTGAACAGGAGAGAAGAAATATATGAAGGGTTCATGGTTTGAGATAAGAACAGGGAGAGATCACACACTAAATACTGTCCCAGGTAAAAGAGACTCGATCTGGGAATATTAATTGAATCTATTGCTATCAAAATCAGAGCAGCATAATGAAAAGTAAAATCTTAAAAACACCTTCCCATTACCCCTCCCTCCTTCCCAGCTCTACCTCCTCCCCTGTGCAATAACTTTTTTTTTTCCTTTCTAAAATCTGTTACCACAGAGGTGTTGCCACCATTTCTAATGGGCCCAGCCTTGGCCAGTGGCACATCCATCTTGGAGCCAGATGGCATTGGCTCTGCCAGACATGGAAGAAGTTTTCAGCAGCTTCTCACAGAAGCCACCCCTGTAGGCCTCTCCTCCACCCCCCCAGCCACTACCAAAACCTGGCTACTCTAACCCCATATAACATATATTACAAAAAATAAAATTATTACAAGTAGGAGGAGGGGATTTCTCAAAAGATTATGACAGGCAGCATTCAGTTCTGATTAGAACTGTTTTCTTGCTTGTTATTTGCAAATGCCATAATTTCCCTTCCTTTTAGAATCTCGTATCTTTTTAAAAATGAATAACTTCAGGCTTTTAGCATGGAGACATTGAAGCATATGGTAGTCCCAGTCCCAATCTAAAATGTGCCTGTCTGTGCCAACTCTTAATTACCAGCTCATTAACACTCAGGTGTCAATTGCTGATGGCAAAGGCAGTACTCAGTTGGCCTGGTTTCTGTCATGCACAATGTAATTAAATTGACCTCCGCAAAAGGAGCCCTGTAGTTGCCTGATACCACTTGGACACCCATTGCCGCACTAATCACAATCGTGTAATTTAGTGAATCACAGAGTGTAATGAGGGAAAGACTCTGGAGAGTACCAAATTGTACTTGCATATGTAATAATGACTTTAAGGACAATTAGGGAAATAGTCGCTGCTCTGTTTTCTTCCAAGCTAATAATGAACTGCAGTAACTACTTGAGTTTCTCTTGTTGATTTAAAACTTTAGCTGCTATTTGCTATTTCAAAATAATGGTTAGAAGTAACTAAAAAGTTAAAAAAAAATTTCTGCTACTTTTGGTTGGGGTAGAGTTAATTTTCTTCACAGTAGCTGGTATGGGGCTGTGTTTTTGGATTTCTGCTGTGAAGAGTGTTGATAATTCAGAGATGTTTTTGTTATTGCTGAGCAATGCTTACACAGAGATGGACATGTCAATTCCCTGGTAAGGGCTCCAACTTTGGTGTGATCATCTGCATGTGACTTCACCTTAAACACCGTGTCCCGTTTTAGGCAACACAATGTAAGAAAGATAAATATAAAGATATAAAGTAAGAAAGATATGTCCTGGTCCTGGCCAGGACAGGGTTAATTTTTGCAGTAGCCAGGAGAGGCCATGGCTAGGACCCAGAAGTTATTCTATAGTACCCTACATCATGCACAGGGGTGGGGAAGAGGAGGAAAAGGGTCCCTTTCAGGCGGGCCAGTGGTGAAATGAGCAGTCAGGGTAGCCCCGAGTTCTGCATGGTGAACAATCACATGTGAATCATTCACCCTCTTCTACACTCTGGTATCATTATTGTTTCTGTTATGTTTGCTTTTATTTTATTGCTGGTTCCAGTTAATTGTTCTTATTTCAATCCATGATCTTTAGGTTTCGTGCCTCCATTTCTTCTCTCCATCCCTCCACAGGAGAAGGGAAGGGGGAGTGGGGAGTTAGCGAGCAGCGTGTGGTTTGGAGTGTTTCAGTGGGAACGCTGCATTGGGGAACACCATTGCTAAACATGAAAAACTATGATAAAGTGTCCAAAGAACGGCTACAAAGATGGTGAAGAGTCTAGAGGGGAATTTATATGAGGAGCAGCTGACGTCACTTGACTTATTCAGCCTGGAGAAAAGGAGGTTAAGGAGACTGAAGAAGAGGGGACTTCATAGCTGTCTACAGTTTCCTCACAAGGGAAGGAGGAGGGGCAGGCACTGATCTCTTCTCTCTGGTGACCAGTGACAGGACTGTTGCAATCCACCTCTGAGGCAGGGCAACCAGGTTCATTGTTAAAGGATCCCTTGAGATGGATTAAAGTGAAATTGTATTAAATAAGCAAACAACAAATTTTATTAGAACTGCTTTGAAGCCTTAACTGGGAAAAAAAAAGAAGTAATGGATTGGAAAAGGGTTGTATAGACACCCTGGGATGTATGGTCACCCTAAGAGAGGAAATTGTAAAGGGAAAAGTAGGGAAAGAGAGGTAGAAGAAGAGATAGAGAGATATCCCCTCCTGTGGCCCCAGCAATGAGTGGGTGATTGTTGTCTGGGGTTGTGACACACAGTCCAAGTACATTTGGGGTGGAGATCAGTGTACCCATCAAAAATCGGGGTTTTATAATCCTGGTTCTTCCAGTAGACACCCCAATACCTCCTCTGGAAGCAGTCCTGGACATGTGTGTCTGTATGTCTAGGTGTGCCTGGACAAAGTTTCTGAACAAAATTCCTCAGTAAACTTCCTGAGTTTTGAGGCTGCACAGTGCTGGCTCATGGTGCAGGATAGAGACTGACATGAAAACATGAAAATAGCTTTGGGATCTATCTCTTAATGAATGTTTCAAAAACAGCTTGATTAAAACAAAGTTCAACCACAAGGTCCAAGTGGTTCACTACAAGGACACAAGGGAATGGCATGAAACTGTCAGGGGAGGTTTAAGTTGTTTCTTCACCCAGAGGTGGTGTGTCCCTGGAAGAGGTTCCCCAGGGCCACAGGGTCACAGGATCAAACCTGACAGAGTTCAAGAAGTGTTTGGAAAATGCTCTCAGTCACCTGGTGTGATTCTTAGGGTGTCCTGTGCAGGGCCAGGAACTAGATTTAGATGATCCTTGTAGGTCATTTCCAACTCAGGATATTCTGTGATTCTATGATCTGATTTTAGCCAAGATTTAAATAATGAAGTTTTCTCTGGTCAATATAGAGCTTCTGAACTCTTCAGAGAACTCTCTGCCTTAAGACTTAAGAAGATGAGGCTTTTAAGATTGAGTTTATTGTATTGAAGTTTTTGTGCCTAAATGAAGTCATCAACATTTGAAATCTATGTAATCTTGATCTGCTTCTTGGCTAGGTAAGCAGCACTATCAGTCATTTCAGTGCTGCTTCAATTTCAGCTTTCCCTGATACAATTCTGTCTTTCCCTGTATTATTCAGCAGCTTACTGCCGTATCCTAATGGGGTCACCTAATGTTGATGTCTGAACTTGAATGGGATCAATCTAGGCTACGACATGCAACAATTCAAACTTGCAAAGTTCCAAAAGGTCAGACACACCTAAACTTGAGTATTTTGTCTTCATTAGTTCTGAAGGCTATGAGTCCCCAGACTGATCTCTGTTCTTACACAAGTAGTGATATTCCAGAATTGATATTTCGGTGAAGAAAAGCTCAAATTTTCAAACTTTTTCATTCCTGCTTTCCCTCTTTCACCAGGCCATCTTTTCTACACATCTTTTATGAAGTACAACTGAATTTCAGTACCACATGGAGTGGATTCCCACTTCTCACTGTTGAGTATTTTCACTTGTGATTCTTTTTTTGGTTGCCTAAGTCTCGCTATTGACCTTAATAATTAAACTATTAAAAGTGGGCATCCTATGTGTTATTCTTTTACTAATAAATCAGGTTTTTTACTGATAAATAAAAATCCCACATCCAAGTATGGGTAAGAAAAAATATATTGCCTTTTTACTGATTCATTGCATGCATTTCATTAAACAGCAAATCACACAATATGCAGCAAAATTTTTGTGATTCATGCGTGTAACTTTTTTACGTGTACTACAGAATGCCAAGTGTATTATTATGGGGAAATTAGATGGTGTCAATTTGTAACACATGCTGAAATGTAAAAATTCAGAATTCTGCTGTAAGTATTTTGCATATAATAAAAATCTGGATCTTAGATCTTTCTTTTACACTGATACCAGTGGGATATCCAAGCCCTGGGCTTGTGTATGATCAATTCAGTCATCACGGTGAATGGTTAAAAAACCACTACCAAAGAGTGCAAACTATCAGATGAAGAGTTACTGAACTGGGAGAAGAACAAAGGGACTTTTTAGAAAGTAAAAACTTTAGTTCTCTGAGAGTGAAGGAAATAGATTTGCTGACAACTTTATGCAAAACACGTAGAAGGAGCAAAATAATTTCTAGAGATGTTACAAAATCTAAAGAATAGATGAAAGCATTTTGTGTGATGATGTGTTTATTAAAGATTGTGAATTCTGGAGAAATGATCCATCTAACAAAGAGAAAGCAATGCTGTGCAGAGATTAGGAACAAAAGGGAAGCATCCTTCTTGAAGAGTGGCAGGCCATCAAGGAAACATACTTCCCAGTGTAGTGTTAACAGATGTAACATATGAGATTCCATCAGTTGAAAGTTACACAATCTACAAACAAGAGGAATTCAACATTGTTTCATGCATAAGTTCCTACCTGCAAAACTATGCTCAGCATGGATTGCATAAATATGCAGCTAAGGGAGGCAGAAAAATTCACGGTACCCTCTCAGCAGACATCTGTAAATGTGTCTTGTGTTTGTTGAACAAAGAATGCTTAATGTTGAAATACAGAAGATGGAAATGCTGCATCCATAATTGTGAGAGAAAGAAAGTCAGTCTCTTACTTAATGTAGTAACTTGCTTTTGAAAAACATTGAATATACCTGGCACCCTTTGACCTCCGGTTGCTCAGAAATTTTTTAAATCTTTGTTTGGAGTCAATGCCCTGGTTCCAGCTAGGACAGGGTTAATTTTTGAGGTAGCCAGGAGTGGCGCATGGCCAGGACCCAGAGGTTATTCTATATTACCTCCAGTCTTTTCCTGGGAACAGGGAAAGAGCTCCTTTACAGTTTGGGGTAGTGTTGGGTATTGTCAGGCTCCACATGTTATAGGGGTGAGCATTTGTATGTGAATCTCTCCCCTCCCTTGCACATTTTGTTATTAATATTGTTGCTGTTACTATTTGTTTTCTTATTTCATTGCTTTCTCCAATAAATTGTTCTTATCTCAACCTGTGATCTTTTCCTTTTGTGCCTCCAGTTCTCCTCTCCATCCTGCTGCAGGAGGAGAGGGAGGGAGTAGCGCACGGTTTGGAGTGATTTCAGTGCGAACAGTAAATTGGAGAATACCACCCCTAAACCACGACAGCCATGAAGTACTTTTAGATAAAAATTACTTTCAACAGCTGATTTCTTTTTGGCTGTGAGTTGTGAGGGTTCATTCAAAGAAAGAACCAAACAGTGGCTCCATGCTGAAGACCCAGCGAAGTGAGCTCACTGTGCTAAGATGGTGTGATACCCCAAACAGGAGAGTTAGCTGCAGCCTTCTGAAACTCCAAACTTTTGCTCATTGTTGCAGCTATTGTATCGCATAAGCACACATAAACAGACCTGATAAAAATGCCTGATGCTTAGAAGCATTCTCCATTCAGTTTTTGAGGGGCAATACACAGTACCAATGCAGACAGAAGTATCAAGACATGTACATGTATAAAGCACTTGCCCCATATTCCTCAAAAACATTGTTAGTTATTCATTCACCACCTGCACTGTCCGCACCACTCCATTTCTACTTTGTTTTGCCTTCTTCCCTTAAGGAAGCAAGCCCTCGTTTTTGTCTGTGTTTGTTTATCCCCTCCAACACGGACTACCACATTTTCTGATCATCACAGCTGCTGGTGACTTAACATACAAATGGCAGCCAGAAATCAGCAGGCCACAGGGTGTCATTTTTTAATGCTTTTTTATCTTTGATTCTGCCCATTCTGAGGGCAATAAAGAGAGGGATGGTACTGATATAATTCAAGGTGATAAGCAGATTCTTCTGACTTGAATGGGCATCTTGTGATCTTCCATATTATTTAAGGGTTCAAAGCCTACTGAGGTTTTGATCTTTTAAGAAAGACATTTTCTCCCAATTTAGCTTCTGTGTGTGTTGAAAAAGTGCAGGCAGAATACAACAGGGTGTTAAAATACAAGATCAATCCAGAGAGATATTCTCACCAGCATCAAGACAGAACAGTCTCTGTTGCTCTCTTCTTTCTTCTTTGAAGGCCCTAAGGGAACACAAATCCTGGGAACAGGATGGGAACAGAGAGAGATCTTTACTTCTAATAATATAGTCTGGAAGCAGCGTAGTCTGGACAGCTGATGACAAATCGACAAACTTCTGGTATAATCAGCTTATCTCAAGAATGCACAGTTATTAATTCAGATATCTTTTGATACTAGCTCTTTTCTTCTTCCCTAAGTAGTGAGCTCTGTGCTATGACTTTGAGAGGGGCAAACCCATACCTCACTTGTTAATTCAGTTTGCATTTATTGATTATTTATGTTTATTCACTCAGCTATAAAATTATAGTTCTACATAGATATTTGGTATTTTGATTAATGTGTCAGTTTGCCCTGTTTACAATGGACCTGTCAGGGCAAGATGTTGACCTGTAGTAGGCTAAGAATCTACATTTTATTTAGATGAAACTGGAATTGCAGTAGGATTTTACCTGCACGTCAACAAGTGCACAAAAGTCTTCAAATTAATTTCTTTTCATATGTCACTCATTATCTTACTTGTTCAACGTACTTGATCAATTTAAGTGTCTCAGAAGTGGATAAAAATGCAGAAAGAGGGAGAGGGAGACCTGCTATAGGTCTGCAAGGTTCTCCTCCATAAGGCTGAGCCAAGACCAAGAAAATAAAACAAAGACCTTGAGTAACATTGATGAGAACATATGCACAGGAAATCTTCTTTGATTTATTTGAAACAGCTATTGTTTTGCAGTCTAAATACTCTAGTATTTCACAGTAATATAACATCAAGGAAATAAAATTATTGAAACAAAACTGCATCCCAAAATGGAATATTCTTTTTCCACCATGTTTGGAATCTCCCTGTTACAATGGAGGCGTATCGTGCCTGCTTTATTACAGTCTCCAAGAACAGGTTAGGTCAACCTGTATTGGTGCTGGCATTCAAAGTACTGATCCTGCAGCAAGGCAAGAGAACTGGGACAATGACTGTCTGAAGCCAGGGTGCTTAGGGGATGGGGGCTCCCCAGGGGTGGCAGGACAAGGTCTATCCCACTCTCTCAAGCAGAGAGCAGGTGGAGACAGCCCCAGCCCTGGGCACTGAGCACCTCCCTGGGGACAGGACTGGGCCAAGGAAGCGCTGAAACTCTGGCCCATGGGTAGAGGTCAGCATCAGGTCTGGTGAGGGGAACCAGGGTGAGATGCAGCCTCAGGAAGTGTGAGGCCATCAAAGTACTCCATGGGAATCTGAAGGGTGGACAAATCCTCTTTTTCTACCAGCAGTTCTGTAAGCCACATTATTACTTTATGTCTTCTTTGTGTCTTTGCAGTTTATGATGCTGGTGTGCAGGCACTTATTCCAGGGAAATGGCAAAGTATTGTTTCCTGACTCAATTGGTATGGTAATTTTGTTGTCATCAACAGGATGACTCAGGAAAGACCTTACAGAAAATTTATTCAGTTGTCCAGAACCTCTGGACTTTTCAATACCTGCCGAGTAAATACCAGTTAAGTCCTTCCCAGCAAGGCATTCTCAGTGTGGAATTTTCAGACTGCTCTTGCCACCATTATATCCAAATATTTTCTGGTAAGACATTCATCTACATGACCAGTGTGCCAGGGGTTGTTTGTCCTCTTGATCTCTCCCTTTGGCAGGAGAGAAAGCTCTCTGTTAGACACCTACTGCCACTCTCTGTGCCGTCTACAAACACCCTACTGAGCAAAACTTTTCATACAGCATGAAACACTCAGTGGAGAGCAAGCAAACGAGTCTGTATTTAATCAGTGGTAAGCCATGGGAGGTGGCAAGTGTGCCTAATGCCTGCACCAAGAGATGTTTAAATGCTCTTGTAGACTGCAACAGTAGAAAAGGAGATAATCCTCCAATTTGCTGTTTAGAAATTATTCTAAGCTGGATGTGGATGCAGAAATTACATGAGCTGGAAAGACCTGAATACAGATTTCTCACATCCTGATGAAATATTACAGAAGTCATACCATCTGCTCAGGAAATCTTCGGTATCTAGTCTTTAACATCTTAACAAACATCTTAACAAAACAGGATCCTGTTTTTAGGTGTTTGTGGAACACATGTATTGAATAGAAAACTACCAGAGAAAGAAATGTTGATAGAGGCCTTTTTTATGCCATATGATCATAGTATTTGTTCATAATCTTGGCCGCTGAGGACAAATGCTTCTTTAATATGATGGGATCTAAACCCAATTTCCTTTTCCCAACCCTCCCTAATCATCAAATCCAAAAGGATTTAGGCTCTGAGTGGAAAGATGAAGAGCTCTTCATTTTTCTCTTTGAAGCTGTCCCGTTTTGAAAAGAATAATTATATATTCTTTTGACAGAGAGACCAAGGGCACCAAATTGCATATTGCTCTCTAGACTGCTAGTTAGCTCATTAACCTGGACGTGGGGAGAGCTCACTGTGGTAGCACCCATGTGATTTTACATTATTTTATTGCATAATTACTGTTGTGGTGGTTTGTTCTCTTATTATTTTGATTTAGGAACTAGGTTCTGTTCCCACCTCTGCAATAAACAGCAGTATGAAGTTTCTCAGTTGTGCCTCAGGAAAATAAGGATAGTGATGCAGGCATCTGTCATAACACTGGAGTATATTTGGGTTATTAATAAAGGATATAAAAGCACACAGAACAGCAGTCAATAAATCAGTCTTTCAAAATCTATCTTAAAAAATCTATCAGTAAAAATATCCATCTTTAAAATAAATATTTTTTCCATCTCGGGTGATTTTCTAGTGCTAACAGTTATATTTGGAATGAGAACATAAGATTTTTAGGTTTGTTGTCTTTTCCCCTGAAGCTTTAGATCTCTGAATATTAGCAATGTGTTCAGTAAAGTGGTAGATGTGACTCTGTGAATGAAGAATTAAACACCTAAAAAGTTTGCATATAAATAGTGGTTTTCAGTTTACTCCAGATAGAAAGGAAACAGGAAAGCAATTTCCCCAGTCCAGTAAATAAGTCAGCATGCAGACTTCAAATATTTTCTGTTGCTGCACTTCATGTCCTTATTCCTGAGCAGTGGCATGGCTGGAAATTATTTATATATATAAAAAAAATAAAAATGGCAAGCTACTCGATTTTGCTTCAATCTTTTCCTAATTAAGGGGTACTTCTTAGATCAGACTTACTAAATAGAAGAAAATTTTATTTCTTTAATAATAAAATTAAATTAATTCCCAGTGTTGTAACACGGGAAGTGACAACAAGAATCAAAGTAGCAAAATTAGACCCAGGAGCCTTAATCACACTTTCTATACGATAAGGGCTAATTGAACTGTCTCTATAATTATAAATGAAAATTTAAGTTAGACTGGTAAGTCTATTACTTAACTATTCATAATGACAGGAAGCCCTCAAAAATAGCTGACATAAATGGTCAAAAGCACAGTGAAGTATCATCCTTTAAAAAGCAGCGTTTGAAGCAGAATATATAATAATATATCTGGAAGGAAGTCTGTTAAATTTTCACACTAGGATGAGGAACGTTCCAGTATGTTTGGTTCTGGGCCCTCAGGGCTGGCTCTGGACCAGTGGAACCAAGGGTGACTCTGTCCTGCTGGGGATGTGGTGAGAGAATCCCTGGAATGGAGCCCTGGAATGGCCACGGCCAGGTCTGACCCTGGTTCCCTGCACTGAGCCTGATCCTGACCCCTATCCCTGGGCCAACAGCCTGGCTCAGCCTCCCCCTGTCCCCAAGGAGATGCTGGATGCCAGGACTGCCCCCCTTCCAATTCCCTGGATATAGGTACAAGAAAATTATGCCTCAGACATTTTATTTCAACTTAGATGTGATTGATCTAATGTAAATGCGTATGTGGAATGCCAAGAAGCAGATTTATTTTTTGTTTTGGGGGTTTTGTTTGCTTGTTTGTTTAATTTTTAGCAGATCGTTTCAAGCAGCTCAGTGAGGTTTAATGATATTATTACAAGGTATATTGCATTTCCTCCCTAGATTATATTAATTACCTGTCTTTAACTTCCAGCATACTGTCTCTCTTCTCTTTCTTTGTTGACAGCCAGAATATAAATCTTTTTTTTTTTTTTTTTTTTTTTTTTTTTTTTTTTTTT